>JAVLUX010000012.1:38176904-38484404 GCA_032164185.1 Moxostoma hubbsi | reverse complement strand
GCATTTTTCATATTAAAGCTGAATATGTAAATATTAGCTAACGCATTATGAACTACCATTAACTAACAATGAACAATAGTATTAATTACCATTAAAAAAAGCTGTAAAAAATATTGTTCATTTATTCTAAATGTATATAATGTATTTATAACTAATGTTAACATATAGACATTTTTTGTAAAGTGTTACAGTGATTTAAATAAGTTAAGTTATAATAAACAATAAGTGATGGTTTCAATAAATAGCAAACAAAAAAACTACAAATAGTAGTACAAATAGTTGTCTCTTTCAACTTGACTCAAGTACAAGGCTCTTGATGTTTCTTACCAGCTCTCTCTGACCGCCTCAATGTCACTCAGGAGATTTTGAGCCAGGCATATCCCAAATATCTAGAATCAAAAGAAAGGTTAGTGTATCTGTCACAGAGGGCTACAAAGAAACACAGAGTTACACATTATCATGTATTACATGGCATATCTTTAATAATAATAATAATGATAATAATAATAATAATACTTGACTTTCTGGACTTTAATTAATGTTAGTTTTCCACAAGTATTCAAAGCTATTAAAGGGATAGTTCGCTAAAAAAAAAAAAATTCTCTCATCATTTACTCACCCTCATGCCATCCCAGATGTGTATGACTATGACTTATGTAGAACACAAGCAAATATTTTTAAAAGAATATCTCAACTCTGTTGGTCTTCACAATAAAAGCGAATGGTGACCAGAACTAGGAAGGTCCAAAATAACTGAAATGATTGGTGAGGGTGGGAAAGTGACCAATATTTAAGTCCTTTTTTACTATTATAAATCTCTTCCTTTGACTAAACCAGGTAGGTGGCTAAATGTGAAAGTGAAATTGTAGATTTAATACAGTAAAAATACTTAAATATTGATCTGTTTCTCACTCACACATATCATATCGCCAAATAGATATGGATTTAACCACTGGAGTCATGTGGATAACTTTTATACAGCTTTTGTGAGCTTTTTGGACATTCTGAGTTCCGGTCAATATTCACTCTACAGAACTGAGATAATCTTTTCAAAATCTTCGTTTGTGTTCTGCAGAAAAAAAAAATTACTCATACTTATTTGTGATGACCTGAGGGTGAGTAAATGCGAGAATTTTAATTTTTGGGGTGAACTAAACCTTTAAGAACGGCCCTAATATGGGCAAAACTGCCCTAAGCTGAGTCCTTAAAATGAGTTGAAATTAATGAATAATATTCAAATGTAAAAGGAGATTTTACAGCTATGGTGGTGGAGAAGAGTTCTCAGACATTCTGGTCATTGTTGTAAAATAAATAATTTTTTACAGGTTTGGAATGATATGAGGATGAATAAATTATTGCAGAAAAAAAAATAAAAATAAACGTTTTATTTTTTTAAATGAACTATTCAATGTAGTATTTGTAAATCAATAAAGCATAATGGCTTTAAGGTCTTTTGAAGGTATTTTCATGTTGAATAACTTTTAAAAATTCCTTTCCGTTGGAAATTCCATATCATTTTTTTTATTTTTATCGTGAGGCATACACTACATACAGACTGACACACACAAATAAACACATTGCTGTGTGCTTTAGCGATGTTGTTCATTCACCTGCAGAAGTGCGATTCCTATGAAGATTCCAGCAACTACTGTTAGATTTTCCTGTAGCCATTTTTCAAACTGCGGTACACATCCTTTTGTGTGTATACATATCTTCTGTTCAATGTCCTTAAAACACAAAAACATAAAAAATGATCATTTTTACTGTTATAGAAACTGCCAAAAGTCAAATGGCAGACATACTGAATGTGGAGTGTACAATATGTTTGTGTGCTCTTACAGACACCTGCTCTAAACTGTTTTTCTGCTGACTGAAAAGAACATATTTTAGTGGTGAGTAATGTAAACTAGAAACACTTGAAATGGTCTAAAAATAGCTGAAAGGTCCTCAGCCCTTCCAATCTCTACCTTTTACATATTTAGTGTGAATTTTCTCAATTTTCCTTCTTTAAAGAGATAGTTCACCCCAAAAAAAATAATAATTTACTCCCTGACTTAAACCATTCCGACTTACCTTCTTCAGTGGAACACAAGAGAAGATGTTTAGTAGAATGTGAGACTCAGTCACCATAACCATTATATTTAATTGCATTTTTTTTTTCTCCATACAATGAAAGTGAATGTTGACTGAGCTAACATTCTGTCTAACATCCTTTTCTGTTTTCCACTGTAGAAAGAAAGTCATATACGTTTGAGACAATGTAAATGTGATCATGATGATTATGACAGAATACAAGTTTTGGGGTGAAATATCCCTTTAAGCCTTTTCTTATATGCACTACCCCAGAAATGCACTCACTTTATTTTTTTTTAAATAGCTATACTTAAAGTATACTTACACTTTTCGCTCGAATGTCATATCCACATTGTGTGTTGATTACATCCTCCTTTGGGAAAAGAAACAGGGATAAACAAGAATTTAGTTCTTTGAAAAGGGTTATTAAAATGTAGGATTTTACCCTTTTTGGGGGAATAAAAAAAAAAGAGAACATGGTTGTCAACTGGTGGGTCACAACCTAAAAATGGATTGCAAGTCTGTTTTTATAGGGTCATGGACAGCAGGGAAAACCAATGCTAAATGCAAATAATAAAAATGTAACCAACTATAGTTTCAGGGAACATGACAGACTCGTAGACAGTATCAGGGAACTGGACAGACTCGTTATCGGCCACAAAGAACAGGAAAGGCTCATCGATTGCAACAGCTAACTGCACAGGCCCATCTGCCTCTTGGTGGTCAACAGTCAGTTCCTCCGCCTCCTGGCGGTCAACAGCTGGCCCATCCGTCTCCTGGAGGTCAACAGCCGGCTCCTCCGCCTCCTGGCGGTCACCAGCCGGCTCCTACGTCTCTTGGCGGTCAGCAACCATCTCCTCCACATCCTTCCGGTCAGCAACTGCCTCCTAGGGAGTACAGTGGACCCATCCCCCACCTGGTAGACAGCAACTGGCTCCTCCGCCTCCTGGCTGTCAGCAACAGGCCTCCAGCCGGTAAGCAACTGACTCCTCTGCCTTCTGGCGTTCAACAACCGGCTCTGCCGCCCCCCTGGCGATCATTTAAGCTGAAGCTTGGGACCGTTCTTCTTCTCTTAGAATGTGTCATCGGAGGGCTGGGGATCTGACTGACCAAGAGTGTGAAAGTCAACATGGGGGAGCTCTTCCTGGAGCAGAAGTTTGGGTTCCTCACGATGGAAAATGTGGAAAACTAAATCCCAGAATTCCAGATTTTCCATCTTTTCATCTCCCGCTGGCTGAGAGGCTGATTGTGGCAGATGTTGAAAACCACTTTCAAATCAGTCTCATTATAGTCCAGCTTGTTGACTGCATTGAGAAATTCGCAGGGAAAGTCCCTCACATCAGCCTCCCTCTGGAGGTGGACGAGCTGGGCCATATGCTGTCGGATGGAGTAAGTGGTGATTGGAGATGGAAAAAGGAAGATTTTGCCGAGTCCTCTGTTTGGCCAGTTCGTTCTGTCAAGGTTGGGTTGGAGATAGAGAGGGCAAGGACTCAGCAGAGTAGATGGGCTTTGTTAATATGAAAAATAAACAAAACAGAAACCACCCCGTAGGGGAAAAAACAACATTCCACAGAGACAGGAACTTGGTGGCATGGCTGGAGAAGGGGAACCTCGAGGTCTGGGCTCAAAACAGGAATCTCCAGTGGCACAGACAAGACAGACAGACGGACGGATGGACGGACGGATACACATCCACAACTAACACAATGGGGTTCAATAGGAAAGAAAACAAGGACGTAATAAGGAAAGCATGTGAAGCAAATTAACAAATAATGAGGTAACAAGGGGGTGGGGTCAGGACGAGACAGGAGAACACATGGCAATGAAGCCACCATTAGGCATGTGCTCAAACAAAAAGACAAGACATGGAGCAAGAATTAAAGTTAAAATAAAATAAAACCAAGACTTTTGTTTTTGAGACAAATTATTAGCTGCCCAGGACATGAAACCAGCAAAATGCAAGAGTCATTAAGACACAAAAAACGTTTGAGCATTACTAACTTTTAAAAGTATTTTTTCTTTACTTATGTACAGTAAACAATATTGCTACTATATTGTATTATATGTCCAATGTAAAAATCTGTCTTCTGAAGCAAAACCATTTGAGAACTACTGAAACTGACATGTATATGGGTGTGTTCTTTCTGTGGAGGATCAACATCATGTCCTGTTTATGTTCCTATGTCTTCCCTGGAAATAATACATTCAAGATGGTGAGGTGGCTGGGAGATGTTTGTTTGTGTGACTACATGTGTGTATAAAGTGTGTGTGTGTGTGTGTGTGCTTACAGCAGGGTCCTTGGTGCAGCAGGAAAAGGGAACCCCACATTTCTCTCTACTCAGATTAGTGTCAGTACAGTTAAAGTAGATATTCAGATTCCAGTCTTCAGGCCCAAACGCTCCACAACACTCCCACTGCAGAAACATATAGCATATGCATTACATATTCACACACACAGTGAAACAACCAAATGTTTAAAATCAATGCATATTCTAGCAAATTTCAGGCTGAGATTATAGGTATTATATATTAAAGGAAAAGTTCTGTTGTTTGCTCATCATCTTGTCATTCCAAATCTGACGAATGATGATGCTGTTCTTTCACATACAATAAAAGTATATAGTATCAAAGAGCTGTCAAGCTCTGAACTTACCAAAAAAATGCACCATAAAAGTAGTCCATATGATTTGTATGAAATATACCAAGTCTTCTAAAGCATTTTGTGAGAAGCAGACTGAAACTGGAAGTTGTTATTCACTAAAAATATAATTTATACATGTGCACATTTAAACATAGTCACTAAGCTTTTACTGTTATGGGAAAAATTTGCATGAACATTCTTCCACCTTTTTTGTTCCACAAAAGGAAGAAAGTTGAGTTTGGATAGGTAAATGATGACTAAATTTTCATTTTTGAGTGAACTATATCTTTAAAGGAAAAGTTCACACAACAATGAAAATTCTTCCATCATTTACTCACCCTCGTGTATGACTTTCTTCCTTCTGAAGAACACAAACAAATTTTTTTTAGAAGAACATCTCAGGCCCATTCAATGCAAGTGAAGTCTCAATAGAGACTGCAATGGCAAGATGTACAGTGAAACACTCCAGTGGTTTAATCTATGTATTCAGATGCAATATGATGGGTGTGGGTAAGAAACAGATCAATATTTAAGTCCTTTTTACTATAAATCTCCACTTTCCCTTTCTTCTTTTGTTTTTGCCGATTCACATTCTTAGTGTATATTGCCACCAACTGGGGAGGGAGGAGAATTTATAGTAAAAAGGACTTCATTATTGTTCTGTTTCTCACCCAAACATATTATTTTGCTTCTGAAGTTATCGATTTAACCTCTGGAGTTGTATGTATTACTTTTATGCTGCCTTTATGATAGATTCAAATTTCCGCCAACCATTCACTTGCATTGTATGGACCAACAGAGCTGAGATATTCTTTTAAAAATCTTTGTTTGTGTTCAGCAGAAGAAAGAAAGTCATACACATCTGGGATGGGACGAGGGTGAGTAAATGATGAAAGGCTTTTTTCATTTGTGGGTGAACTATACCTTTAAGCAGACACTTTGACATTGGCTTTGAAGAGCAGGTTGTGGTCTGATATGTGTGAGTGTGTAAACTCTTACATAATCTTGCGTGAAGTCGATGAGATTCTGCAAGTCAATGTCGTCTCTATAGGCTCTAATATTGTTGTTGATGAAGAACTTGAGCTGGTCCTTGATCCAGTCTTTAAAGACAAATGCCAAGACTCCTGCTGTCAACTCCAGGAAAAATATGATTCCTAGAAAGACGGAAAACTGAAAAGGACAGCAGAGCTTTGATTACACCACTCATACTGGATAATATCCACCCTAAAGTTAGATATCTTCTCTGTTTTTATAAGAAAGAATTCTTAACCCTGGCAACATCACTCTCTATAAATTTACAGACAAATTTACATTCTTTAGAGATGTTTCTCTCAAAACTGAACATTGCCTCACAAGGTTCATTTCTAATGGCACACAAAAATCCTAATAATTGTACAGTGAGCAACTGATTTGCTGATGTGACCGCAATGAATACTTCAACAGTGACATCACTGCTCATCTGGTGTTTCCAGATGTTTTAAGAAGTCTCTGTAGCCCTACGGAGGAAGCAGGCCTCTCATAATAGTGGAGGGAGGGGAGTATTGAAACGCTCAATATATGTAATGAAACTTAATGCACAATGCACTCACAGTATGCATTTCAGGTATGTGCAAGCACAATTCAAACCTTGTGAAAATGTAAGTAAATGTAACTACATTGTTTAAAGTGCAAAGCCTAATCAAATAACAAATAGTGAAATTATTATATTGCTGGGTTGCACTGCTTGAAGCTTTAGTAAAGACAAAAAAAGCACTTACAAACTTGAGTAGGAATGAGTTTTCTCTCAATGCTCCTATACATCCGGCGAAGCCCAGCACGAACATCACCCCACCGACCACGAGGAACAGCCACACTGGGTCAAACCCACCCAGATCTGTGATGGAGGAGATGTTAGAGAGAACTCCCTGATGGAAAGACAGATGAGGACAAATCTGAGAGAAAGAATGCAACTTGATTTCATGTTAACGAGACTAAGATCTCGCCTGAATCAATTTGATGACATGTCAGGTTCATATATTTAGTGCGGCGTAAGAAAGCTTCACTCACCTTCTCACTCCAGGCCCAAAGGGCCACAGACAGGAATGCCACTCCCAGCAGCTAAATGGTGTGGGTGGGTGGGTGGGTGTGTGTGTGTGTGTGAGAGAGAGAGAGAGAGAGAGAGAGAGAGAGAGAGAGAGAGAGAGGTGGGAGGCAGTTAGAGATCAGCACTATCAGTCACTTTTGAAAATAACTATTTCATTTCACAACCATTTCATTATGACCGACCTCTGAAACAGACAAGGCAAATGTCAGACAGTTTGGGCATCACACACACTTTTGGAACGTTCAACGGCATTTATGACAAAATTTTTAAGCATAAAACAATTATTTGTCGCATTTGATAGCAAATTTTAACATCATAAGCAAATTTGGAACATTGGAACTTAATTTTGGTCATCATAGGTGCCTGAACATTCAAGCAGCATTTGGAATGTTGAAAGCACCTTTAAGCGATCATAAACCAATGCGTAATGTTCGATCAGCATATTTGGCCATTGGGGGCATCATTAGTGCATTTTGAATGTTCCAAATGCATCATTAGTGCATTTGGAACATTCAACAGCAATTTGGGCATCATAAGTAAGTTTGAATGTTTACCAGCATCATTAGTGCGTTTAAAAGTCAAAAACACATATGGGCATGATCATAATAAACATGTTTGGAACTACTGCAACTTGGGGCATCATAGGCACGTTTGAAATGCTGGATAAAATTTTGAGGCCATCAAAAGGGCATATGGAACATTGTTTGATCATCATAAGCACATCTGAAACGTTTAAACAGAATTTTGGTGATCATAAATCCATTTGAACGTTCCATAGCATTTTTGGGCATCATCTAGATGCATAACCGTTTGAACAGAATTTAGAATGCTGAATGCATTTTCGAGGCATCATAAACTATTTTGAAATATTAAATCAGCATATTTTGTCCATTACAAGTGCATTCGAACCTTCGAACTGAATTTTGGGCATCATAAGTAAGTCGGAACGTTCCATAGCGTTTTTAGGCATCATAGCTGCGCAAACGTTCAAACAGCATTTGGAAAGCTGAATGCATCTTTCGAGCTTCATAAGAGAGTTTGAAATGTTCAATCGTCATATTTAGGTCATAAGTGTGTTATATTGTTCTATGATCAAAAATGCAGCATTCTCTTTGCCATTATAAGCACATTTGAACGTTGTGTTTTGGGTATCATTAGTGGATTAGAACAAAGGGACTTTCTGACTTTCGGGCATCATGATAAACACTGGAAAAACAGCATTCTGGACATCATAGACACATCTGGAATGTTTGACAAAAACATTTGGTAACAAGTGAATTTGAAGTGAACATTGTTAGATAATCATAAGCATGTTTGGAAGGTTCAAACATAATTTTGGTAATCATAAAGCTGTTTCCATCACTTTGTTGGCCATCACATACCTGTGAACATTCGAATTTCATTCATTCAAATAGAATTGGTCATTACAAGCACATTCGAACGCATTTTGGACATCATAAGTAGGCTAAGTTTGAACGTTCCTCAGCACTTTGGGGCGCCATGAGTGTGCTAGAACATTAGAAAGTACCAGCATCAGGATAAACATGTTTGGAACGACAGCATTTTGGAACATGGCACACGTTTACAATGTTTGACTACGTTTTTGGGTATCAAAAGTGAATTTGGATCATTGTTTGATCTTCATAAGCACGTTTGGAACGTTCTAACAGAATTTTGGTCATTATAAGGCTGCTGAACGGTCCGAAGTATTTTGGGCATGATAGGTGTGCGAACGTTTAATTACATTTTTAAGCATCATTGTTGAGTTAAAACGGTCGAGAGCATCGTAAACACACCATTGAGGCATCAAAAGCGTTTGTGAAAAGTTAGATCAGCATACATTGGCCACTAAAAGCGCGTTCATATTCAACAACTTTATTTGGCAAACATAAGCGCATTACATTCGACAGAATCCTAACGCGCCCCAAAATGCTATCTAGATAAAGAGCTCAATAGGTTTTAAGACACCGCCAATGTGTCAGATGACCAGATGTGGTTACAATGTAAACCCAATGTTGACATTAAAAAAAGATAGAGGATTTAATTTCAGCAAACACACCAAACTAGACATACTGACGTAACGAATAGAATAAAGAATTAAGTTAACTTGACTTTACATTATTGACGTGACGTGCTATATTCTGACTTGACAGGATAGGCTATATTCAAAACAAACATATATATAGTTAAAAATGCATAACTCACCCAAAATATAATATTAAATCCGAATATGAAGTATTTGATACAACAGCCCACTTCGTGGACGTTGAAATGTTTTCCTGACATACTTGCGATCAAGACGATAAACAGTGAGAATCTTTCCGATGATTGATAATAATGGAGAAAATTTACGCCCACCGACTAGAAAACTGTTATCTCTATTTATATCGTATTTACGACATGTCGATAGCTTGCCATGCAATGCCGCACGGGGCTTTGCCTATTCCGCCGAAACGATGATTTTCCCTCTTCTAGAAAACACAATTATTCTCGCTATAGACAATTAAATCGAATAACGGGATGAGCGCTCCTTCAGATATGAGATAGAGGGTCACTTCCGGTAAATGAATTATGTCATAGCGCGAATTTTCAAAATACAGGTTCGACCATTAAAACTAAATTAGTAAAAAAAAAAAAAAACACACAAGACTGATTCATACGGAAGCATTCACTTGAGAAAAAAAAATCTACTCTGTTTTTCTGAATTAACGACTTAATTATCTCAGAATTACGAGATAATTTTTCATGAAAAAAAAAGTTTTTGCTCTGTTTTTCTGAATTAACGACTTAATTATCTCAGAATTACGAGATAATTTTCATTAAACAAAATATTTTGTTCTGTTTTTCTGAATTAACGAGATCCCTCAAAATCCTGCCAGGAGCTCTATTTTTATATTACGATATGGTATTACTTATATCCGTGAAGCATACCATATCGGTTCAACTGAACCTGGAGAAACACAGCAATGTCAAGCAGATCAGAATGTTCTTTTCGTCTGAACAGGCGCAAAGTCTTGAGGTGTCTGCGCAAAGTTGACGCACTAATAAAAATACCATTTATATTACTTAAAGACAGCAGTATCTCCCAATGTCTCAGACCCAAAGTAAAATAAAACCGGATTAAACTTGAAAGGCGGGACATGTTTACTTCCATGCAATTCAGCTAAAATAGAGCTCCATGGCAGGATTTTGAGGGATCTCGTTAATTCAGAAAAACAGAACAAAATTTTTTTTTTAATGAAAAATTATCTCGTAATTCTGAGATAATTAAGTCGTTAATTCAGAAAAACAGAGCAAAAACTTTTTTTTGCATGAAAAATTATCTCGTAATTCTGAGATAATTAAGTCGTTAATTCAGAAAAACAGAGTAGATTTTTTTTTCTCAAGTGAATGCAATACGCTTCCGTAGATTCAACTTGTGTTTTAAATGCTAATAGTTTTATATATATTATTGTGTAGAGGTTATTGTGCAATATGTGTTTACATGTTGTGATATATATAAAAACAAAAAAAGTATAATTGTATTATATTCACATCATTTAATCGTTTACATGAATATTTTATTAATATAAAAATATTTTTCTTAATTGTGTGATGAATTACCATAAAAGTCTAATTCTCAGTTTTCAGCATTTTTCCTCATTTCCACATTCTTTTTATTGTTGTTTAATTTAATTACAATTATAATTTAATTACAGCATCTGGACTGTCACTTTAAGATATAATGTGAATATTCAATTAATCCCAATTTACCTGTCACTGCAGCTGTAATTAGCATGACTAAGGCAAGACAAGAATTTCAAAATAAAGTCACACAATACTAAAATTAAACCAAACTGTATTCTGATGTGATTGGAGCTAAAAACACTAAGATTGCTTCAATAGCCACATCCATTTAAATCTTTGAGCATTAAGATTATACTCATCTCAAGAGATGTCAAGAATTTGCCAAGAGGAGTAATTCTGTCCTAAACACATGGAACACTTTTTGTCCATCTTTTGAAGAAGCACTTAGAGATGGAGCATAGAGATGGAGCACTGGTAGTAAAATGAATGGGAGAAATTAGAATGCCAATATGGTGGATGTAGAAAAAGATGTCACAACAACAAGTAATAGAGCCAAATTAGCCAATCATCTTTCAGATACAGACATCGCCTGTCAGTAAATGCGCATACGATTTAGCTGAACCAGCCTGAAAAATAGTATGTTTTTGTGTGATAGGAGCTAAAGAAGCACAGATAACATTGTTTACAGATTTAAATGCTGATTTAAAATATATTCTTTGTTTTTAATCTTGGAGATTTCAGTTTTTACCAATTTAAGTAGAAATTAGCTTTACTTTTATGCTGTCTGAATCCATGGAAAATAGATGCCCCAGAAGTGTTCCAAAGATGGATGCTGAGTGGAGTGACTTGCCTTGAGTGACCTGCAGTAAGGAAATGTGCTTTATTAGATCATTAAGGAAGGTCCCAAATTTGTGGGTCAAAAATGAACAGTATTAAATGAGAAGACTACAATGCTCTTTAATGCTCTTTTCTAATTTGATGCTCAGATTTGCTGTCTTCAGCTTTTGTCATCTGGCACTTTAATAATCTTTTTAGATCAACAATACTTTGACATGAACCTTAAATTAATGCTGAAAAAATTGGATTATAGAATCACTCTGATGTAATTAGGTGTGTTATCTCTGGCACATTTATTGGCTAAAGAGCTTTGCCTTCTACAATTATGACTTTTAAATAGATCAAACAAGGTTCACCCAAATTCCACCTCTTTTCTCCTTGAGCATCAATATTGAATTCACGTAAATCTTTAAAAAGCTTGTCAGGTATTAATTCCAAGTCCTTCTGAGACTTTAAGAGACACTGTGTCTAGTGTCTTCTTAAAGGTGAAGTGTGCAATTTCTGTGACACTGGTTTCATCAAATGGAAGTGTAAAAATATAGACTATTTTCAAATAGCTGTCCTTAACACTCCCCTTCTTTCATTGGTTGACGAACAGATAATGCCACCCCAAACTCATGCCATTGGTTGCGCTTATGTTGCTGTGTGGGGCTGGTTGGGATCCTCAAACAAAGAGTTTTGATTACACAACAGAGCCACAGTGTTTACACTTTTCAGGGTTTTTTATTAAATTTTTTATTTTACCATCCTCATACCACAGGCGTAGCCAAGGGTGGGCCGGGGTGGGTCTGGGCCTAGGCCTACCCAAATTAGACCCAGGCCCAGCCAGAATATTAGAGATTATTCTTTGATTTCAAATATATATTTTTAATTGTTTTCAAAAATGAAATTATTCTGATTTCTGAAAGTGTGAAAGAACTGTTTGATTGTGCCGCTTCTCTGTTAAGGAAAATTTGGTAAAAAATATTTGGCAAAAACTCCATCCATTTTTATTGAGGCCCACCCAAAAGTAATTTCCTGGCTACGCCCACATGTGGTGTGTAAAAATTACACATGTCACCATTGATGTTGGCCTAACAACTGCACATTTTCACTATTTGCATTGTGAGTGTCTGCAGCCACAATGCTCCACATAGCTAAGTTTGAGAGCAGTGCATTGCTTTGGTGTGCAGGGTTAGGTACTATATAATTTGTCAACTAATTTATGGCTAAATTCTTAACCAATTAATTGCAATATCAGGCAGTTGAGTGTGTGCAGTCTAGACAGACTGTAATGTCTGTGTGTCCTTGCGTAAGATTAAAGCAGGCTCTAATATGCCCAAGGGCGTTGGAAACTCAAGGCCCTGTGTCTACCTCACTGTTCTTCATTAAGGCCATCCACAATCACCTCCATGAGTCAGCAAATCACAGCAGTCATTGTATAGATACCCCCTAATCACTGTACAGTGATTGTACTGAGCATTTGTACTCATCTCATTCATTTTCTCACTACAGGCAGTCAATAAACCATCCTTATTACATGAAATAATATGGTCATATATTATTCTACAGTCTTCACCAAAATTGTAAAACTATTTTTCACAGATCAATACAGCATTTTTATATTAGGGGGACAATGGCTTGGTTAAGAATTTGGGTAGGGGGTCACAAAAGATTTGCAACCCTGTTACAACATACCTACACAGATTTCTCCTCCTTGCTCAATAGTTAGCAATATGCACAAAGAATGTGAATCACCAAAAACAGTTTGAAAGTGGAGATTTACAGTAAAAAAAAATAATTAAAAAAAAAAAAAAAATATATATATATATAAAATCTTAAATATAAATTTATTCTGCCTTTTTATTGTTTTTTTTGTTTTTTTAGCTTTAAAGTTTTGTACCCCTGTTGAATCGCATTGCATTTGGGTGAACTATTCCTTTAATTTTATCCTGCAAATATACTGACATTAGCAATACTAAGACCTTATTCACGCTAGCACAATCTTTGATTTATAATGTGAATGACAATGAGGCTGTGAGGGACAGACTTACCATCTCTTCAATTGCACAAAGCTGTATAAAGCTCCTAGATCACATCTTATTTTTCTGCAACTCATGTTGTCTGGAGTTCTTTGTATACTGAATGTTCTTGCATAGATATTTTATCAATGATTTGTCCGTGAAACGATCCAAAAACTCTTAAAACTGCAGTACATCCCACTGAAGAGACTACATCAAAAATCAAAGATAGCGCTAGCGTGAATAAGGTCTTTAGGTGCAAACTATGTATAATGGTAGTTGATTCAGATATAATCTTATTCCCTGAAAATAATTACAAAATATATATAAAATAACAAACCAAATACCACCTTTGGGAGGCAGAGGTACTCTGTTAGAATAGTTCTCAAAAAGTGGGTTGTGACCCCAAAATAGGGTCTGTTATGATAGGCTCACAGACAGCAGGGAAAAACAATGCTAAATGCCAATGATAATATGTAACTAACCATATTGTACATAGTTAGGATTACAAAATATATAGGCTTGACAACTTTTGAAATGGAGAAGGTCTCTTTGTCACTGTCTGTTACTGTAATGTAATATTAACACAACGTTATTTTTGTTCTATGTCCTGTATTAGTCTGGTAAATCACACTTCTGCTGTTGTTTATGCACTTAGAAAATTTTAAATTGAGATAGACTTTCCATTAAGCCTGTGCTTTACATTTTGTCGGGCCTATGAAACTCAATTTTTACTTCAAAGATATTTTTGTTTGAATTTTGAATGATAAACAATTTTGATTCTGGGAACTTGGAACTTCACCTATTGAAGTTCAATGTAAAATCGGAGCCCTGAAGTTCTAGAATCAGAAGCAAACTGAATTTATACTCAAGGATATTTGATATTTGGAGAAGAGCCTGTTCACTGTAATCTGCCTGGCCTTTGGTTAAGGCAGATAAAGATAAATGTGAGCATGTGAGCATGTGAGTGTGTGTGTGTGTGTGTGTGTGTGTGTGTGTGTGTTTGAGAGAAAGAGAGAGAGAGAGAGAGACAGAGATTTGTAAAAAAAAACTTTTATTTCATTGTATTGTAACTGTGTGTATTGTGTGTAAACATGTATGTAGCCTATGTATGTTTAAAGGGATATTTCACCCCTGAACTGAAAATTTGCTCATCATTTACTCACCCTCATTCCATCCCAGTTGTGTATGACTTTCTTCTGCTAAACACAAACAAAGATTTTTAGAAGACTATCTCAGCTCTGTTGGTCCTTACAATGCAAGTGAATGGTGACCAACACTTTGAATCTCAAAAAGCAAATAAAGGCAGCATAAAAGTATCCATATCATTGTAGTGGTTAAATCCATGTCGTCAGAAGCAATATGAAAGCAGTGGGTGAGAAACAGATCAATATTTAAGTCCTTTTTTGGTTTTTTACTATAAATCGACTTTTACTCAGCCCTCAGTCCATGTGAGTCCTTCTTCTGTTTTTAGCCAATTCACATTCGCATATCGCCACCTACTGGGGATGTTGTGCAAATATTTACTCTTTTTCTTTGCTTTCCCTCCCTTTTTTTCATCCTCCTCCCTGCCCAGTAGGTGGCGATGTACACAAAGAATGCGAATAGGCAAAAAAACAAAAGAAGAAGAACTCGGTTCTCTGTTAACGCTGGAGTGCTGGCGAAAGTCTAGATATATAGTTAAAACTAAAACAAAATATTGTTCTGTTTCTCACCCACTGTACCACATTGCCTCTAAGGACATGGATATAAATGGATTACTTTTATGCTGTCTTTATTTACTTTTTGGTGCTTCACAGTTCTGGCCACCATTCAGTAGCATTGTATGGATCTACAGAGATGAGATATTTTTAAAAAAATCTTCGTTTGTGTTCAGCAGAAGAAAGAAATTCATACATGCCTGGGATGGCATGAGCGTATGTTAATGTTGAGAGAATTTAAATTTGGGGTGAATTATCCCTTACTATGATTTGGCAATATAACATTTCTTTTTAACCATGCCAATAAAACTATTTAAATCTTGAGAGAGAGAGAGAGAGAGAGAGAGAGAGAGAGAGAGAGGTGGAGGGAGGGGATAAATTCTGGTTGTAAGACGATCCCTCCTCCAGAGCTGACGGTGAATAGTGCTCGAGACAGGAAGGTGTGCTGAGCACTGAATGCTAACAAGGGGGAGAGTACATGTCCACGGCGAGCGGAAAGGTGGGGGGTTCAACAGCGTGAAATGGAGAAAAACAATTAACCTGCAATGTGCCAACACCAAATTCACGCCGATCATAACTATTCTCGCCACCTAATAATCACCACCATCAACAGCGCGAGTGTCCTCGTCTTTTTTCTCTTAAGTGAAATGTATCGGGACTGTATGGGATCCTTCTTCTGACAATGGAGATTGAGAATATCGTGGCCAACACCGTGCTGCTGAAGGCAAGGGAAGGTAAGAGTAAAGGAGGGAATGGCGCACTAAAGCGTTTGGCATCTGGCAAGCGTCATGTCTCTAAATGAATCCCATAATAACTTTCTCATTGACACACTGCTGGTGCGTCAATTGCTTCATGAAAACAGCAAATAATGCAGTTGAATTACGTGTGAAAAATGTAGGCCTTGCGGTTGATACAATGTAAATATGTTGGAACGCGTCAAAATAGCGTTACGCGCACCGATACAATGTTAGAATTGTTAATACATACCTAGAAGCGTTAAATAGTTTGTGCCATTGTTATTGCACGGTTTAGTTTCGCCACATCTCGACCCAGTCTTAAATGAGATAAGAAGAGTCCACTCTCTCTCATACTTCGTTGGATTCGATCTTAGGGGCCGTTCAGACCGAACGCGTTCTTGCGCAAAAATATCTTGTCACGCAGCTAAAGTTGACGTTCGTTTTTACCTGACACAGCGTCTAACGTCCATGTAACGCATGTTTACATAGAAAAACAGTTACAAAAACGTGTTTGGTGTGAACGGCCCCTTCGTAATCGCCAAAACGCACTTACTTTACCTTCTGTGTCAGACCCCCAATGGGGGTTACAATGCATTTTTCTTAGAATTTATTACGGTGAGAACGCAGTGTACGCCCATCCCCGTTGCTTTATTTGAAAGGGAGGTTGAACTGCAGATGTAGGCCGCAAGGTTACCCCTCTATCTGAGCGCAAAGTAGTGGGGATATTCGTGAGGCTTGCCCCTTGCTAGACCAATAAATAGGATATTGTGTATCACTGGGAGATATATGATTGCACACCTTTACGAAAATATCTGTTGCATTTCACTTAAAACCTAATTGAAAGTGTGAGAGTGTGTCAGGAATAATTTACTTTTCACATGGTCAGACTAATCAAGACTAACTAATGTTATTAGGTAAAGATGCTTTTTATGAGAACAACTCTTTAAAAAATGGCAGAAATAGGATGATTCTTCTGGTAGCAGCATTTCCAAGGTTATCTTAACTGTTATTGAATTTAATAGTTAAAAAAATGTGGGTGGGTGGGTGGGTGTGTGTGTGTGTGGGGTGGATTGATAGGTTATCTCTGGTTCCCTTCGCCTTCTGACCAGAGAGGTGGGTACTAACACAATACATTTACTTGAGTACATTTTTGAAGAAAATGTACTTTTAAGAGTATATTTAATACTTTTACTCAAGTACATTTTTAATTAAATTTTTTGTACTTTTACATCATTTCAATGGACGATGTTCCTGTCGTTACATTACTGTTTTTTATTGAATAAGTTTGAATAATTAAATAATTTATTTATTGATTTTTGTATGGGACATTTACAACAGTGGAACTTTATACAGTAGTTGCGCATTGTC
The DNA here is from genome assembly GCA_032164185.1 of Moxostoma hubbsi. Classification (NCBI taxonomy): domain Eukaryota; kingdom Metazoa; phylum Chordata; class Actinopteri; order Cypriniformes; family Catostomidae; genus Moxostoma; species Moxostoma hubbsi. The sequence goes on along the minus strand of JAVLUX010000012.1, from coordinate 38,467,398 downwards.
ACTCAAGTCCACTGCAGCAGCAGCAGCAAGCACTCAAAACATCTTTCATCACTCGATGCCTTCATTTTACACCAACACAAGCAGAAATTTCAAGATTAGAATTGCAGCTCCAAAACTTGTTGCGGTGAGTTTTGGCGATGGTCATTTTCAGGGTGATTCTATAACTATGGGCTCTTATGATCTCAGATTTTAAGTGCACATTTTTATATCAGTGCCTACTGTACAAATCCATGTAAACATATGCAGTAAGTGCAAATGCATTTTGCTCTGCCTATTGCATGTGTGGGTGACTACTGGAGTGCGTCTCTGCGCATGCACACCGTACAGCAAATTTGCGTTTGACAGATGCGATGCTTTATTCTCATGGACCACAGAGAACAAACTCTGAACTTAAATAAGCCTTACATGCTTCCAAATAGAGAGATAAGGTGCAGTTTACCCTTACTGTACTTAACTAATGATCTAAATGAGAAAATACTGTAACTACACTGAACTAAGAATCCATACAGAACTTTAAAAAGCTGTGAAATAGGGAAGGTAGCCATTAAAGAAGCATGATCTTGCTTCTTTTTACTAAGCATTATATATGACTGGGCCTGTGGAATATCGCTCTAAGAACAATCTGGCCAACAGAGGACCCAGCAGAGATTTTTCTCCACCCAGCTCCCGTACAGAAGGAACGAGTCTCTCATAGTACCACCTTGGGTATGATTTTTCAGGATTGACGCGGCTTGCATGTTTACACTGAGGAGGTATTCAGAAAGGTATTATTGCGAGACCTGTCTCAAACATCTCTTCCTGTCGGGTTTGGACAACCTGCACAGTGTTGAGGAGCTGGGTGAGATTTTTATTTGGCCCTTTTTGGATCTGGTGGACCATGTCTGCCGTTTTGCGAAGGTGGAGGCCCTAATGCAGAGATGGAACACCAGATCCCTCAACCCCTCTCAGGCAATGCCCTGTTCATGACCCGGTCCTCACATTGCTGTAGGGGAAGGAAGCCCAGCCCTTCGACCGAGCACACAGTCACCTTGGTTCACCTGCCAATGGCCACACCCACGGAGGCCGTTCCCCTGCCAGCATCCACACCCACGGAGGCCGTTCCCTTGCCAGCATCCACACCCACGGAGGCCGTTCCCCTGCCAGCATCCACACCCACGGAGGCCGCTCCCCTGCCACTGCCAGCGTCCATGGTCACGGAGGCTGTTCTGCTGCCAGCGTCCACGGTCACGGAGGCCGTTCCCGTGCCACTGCCAGCTCCCCCGGCCACAGAGGCCATTCCCCTGACAGTATCCACGCCCACAGAGACCATTCCCCTGCCGATACCAGCATCAACGGAGAACGTTCCCCTGCGACTGCCAGCATCCACATCCACTGAGGCTGTTCCCCCTGCTGCTGTCTACATTCACGGCCACGGAAGCCTTTCCCCTGCTGCTGCCAGCACCCACGACCATGGAGGCCATTCCCCTGCCGCTGCTAGCATCTATGGCCACGGAGGTTGTCTACCTGTCACTTCCAGTGTCCATGACCATGGAGGTCATTTCTCTGTCACTGCCAGTGCCTGTGGCCACGGTGGCTGTTCCCCCTTCCCTGCCAGTTCTCACAGCCACGGAGGCCGTACCCCAGTCTCTTCCAGTTCTCACAGCCACGGAGGCCGTACCCCAGTCTCTGCCAGTTCTCACAGACATGGAGGCCGCTTCACTGCCACAGCTCTGCCCCCGAGCCTTCCACGGCTCCGCCTCCTGAGCCACTTCCTCATGAACCCTTTCCAGCAGCCACCATCCAGTTCATTGCCTGACCCTGCCTCTGTCCTGAAGCCTCCTCTCAGGCCGCCGGACCCCGCCCCTTTCCAGAAGCTCCCTCTCCGGTTTCTCTCCCTTTCTGTTGTGTTTTCTGTTTTATGTTAGTGCTCATTTTATTTGTCTTGTGTATTGTTTGATGTCCCCATTTTGGGGGGAGGTTGAACTCTCGCACAGGTGTCCTGTCTTGTTGTCGCCTGTTGTGTTCATTGCATACCGTATGCCTTGCGATGCATGCTCAGATTTCGTTTAATGTGAGAGTGCATGGCATCGCTTTGGGGTTGCTACGCATTCTCTTTTCTTATTTGTCAGTTGGCATAAGTGTATATTGCCTTATTGTCTTGGTGATGTGCGCTCAAGCCATTCGGGTGTTATATTGTTTTGTTACTGTATAGCCACGTGTCTCTCTCTGTCTTGCGTTATACCCCCGCCTCCTTGTTTATTTATTATTTCATTTGTCTCACCTGTCCCCTGTTAACCCATTTGATTTCTCTCCCTATTTTAGCCTCCACTTGTGTGCTGTCCAGTGCCAGTTCATCTTGTTTGTTCCCCTATGTTGGTCCTGTTTGTCGGTCCTGTTTCGTCCCAGTCCGGTCCGGTCGGTCCTGCGCCCCGTTTTCCTCTGCCCCAGCCTGGATTGTCTGTTTACCCTACGGGGTAGTTTATTTTATTTTTTTCCGACTTGTGGGAGTTTATGTGGATTTCGCCTTTGTTTTTGTTTAAATAAATCACCTTATTTTTCTACTCTGCGTCCTGTCCTTCTCTGGTGATTCATGACAGAAATGGTGACTGAGAATAACATTTTGTCTGACGTCTCCTTTATTGTGTTGCATTGAAGAAAGAAAGTCCTATAGGTTTGGAACAACATGAGGGTGAATGATGAAAGATTTTACAATAATAATAATAATAATAATAATAATTACTTTATTATTATGTAATACATGTTAAATGTATCAAATTATACAATGTATAAATCTATAAAAAAAAAGAAAAGTACACTCCACTTTCACTTGCACTTTCCTAAGTGCTCTTGTCCAGAGCCCTTCTAATGGGAGCTTAAAAGCTTTACATAAAATACCATGACGCGGCGGTCCCATAGACATTCTATGGCGGTACACTGCCGAGGAAACAAGAGGCCGTTTTTTTAAAATAGATGTCTTTTGGAGGAGATGCTTCAGTGTAATGATAAACTGCTTTTGTGAGGAAACGGCTCATCACTTAATGAATTGACCGCCTGTCTGCTTATCCTCAACATGTTTTACACTAAACAATCCTTTTGGAATGAACTATTTGTGAAGTTTACAACAATAAAATAGCTTTTTATAAGAGAAGACAAAGACAATTTTGCAACAGGTAGGTGTCCGTATACGGCTCACCCCATTCCTTTTGTATGGAATCCGCAAACGGGGACTTAGTCGCAATACGCTACTTGACTGTTACGCTCTCTCCTAAATTAGAGCCGCGAATGTTATCTCAGTAATTCAAATAATCTGTTGGTGCTCCCAAAACCGCACACTTCTGCACTATTCTATGCCATTTTGTAGTGCAAGTAGTATGTTAACACTTAAAATGCAGCAAAAAGAAGTGCACTTGAAGTACCCGGATGATGCACTTTTTCAACTGTCAAAACGGAGTGTGGAATGTTGGACACTTCATGCACTCAGCACATTTGCCATACATACGGAAGGGGCAGAGTTACCTGGCTGCACTGCTGGTCTGACAAAACAGTTTTAAATCATGAAGAATGTAGCAGCTAGCAAAACTTCAGTGGATACATCACCTTACAAATGTGAGTTGAATGCTTTACCATCACCCCAACTGTGTGAATATGTATTAGTTTTGAACTGATCACGTGATGAAACTTAATTTCCGTCAGCTGTTAATTGGCGAATGCTTCAGCCTAAATATTAACAGTTATGGTTTCAGCTCTCTATCATGTATGAATTTAGAAAGGAAAAGTTAGACATTTAGAGTGGTTTGCAAGTCCATCCAATGTGTTTAGTTGTTTTCTTTTCTCTTGGGTAAACTGGCCTGGCTGAAAACAGCTGTGGAGTGACATAGTTTCAAACAGCATTGTGACGAATTACATAGGACAAACACAAATTCAAACCATGTAATTGTTCTTGAAAAATATGCTCTAATGGATTGCATGTTGCCTTTTTTCCTGTATTTCCCACCAGTACTGATACTGGAGGCTTCACGCTTCTTAATTTGTGAGCATGCCACTGTTGCCTTTTGTTGACAGTATTTTGGGGGTTTTGGCTCTTGATGATGTCTGCTACAAACTGGAAGAGCTTTCTGAACAGAGTATGTTTCCAGGGCTTTCTGTGATCCGGCCCCCATAAACACATCTGGTTTCTGCCTCGTGGTAAGACTGTATATACTTGCATGCAGCTGTGGATGGCCGGTGGGGCCGAAGATTTGATTGTACATCGGCTTGAATGATTAATTTGCAATTACATTATCTTCTAGCTTCTACATTAAAGACAAGCATGACACAGAGGCCCACATGGAATGCAAAATGAACCGATTTCTGCAAAATGCCGGTCATTCTAATCACATCACAAGTAATCATAACAAACATGTGGTTCGAGTTGTGGTGCAATGGCCTGTGCACTAGAGCATTTGTTTCACTGGGATCCAGGTTTGGGTCTAGCTGGGGTCATGTCTTGATCCCACTTCACCTCTCTTACCCCTACTTTATGTCTTACACCCTGAAAAAGGAATAATCAACTGATTAATACAATACATACATTTCGAAAAGTCCATACAAACGGTATATTAAATGCACAAAACCTCCCAGAACTTCTCTGGTTTGCATGACATCAGCACAGATCTGTGAAGCACACATACATTCAAAGTAAAGTTAAAGTGCAGGTACTTGATCAAAATAACAGAATGTTCCATTTTAATATTTGCGGTGTGATTCAAATTTGGAAGCAACAGTGTGACGATATTTAGTGCTTTTTTATATACTTTTTTGCTGATCGTGTTCAGATCACCTGAAAAGGTACTAACCTTGTGTAAACAGAGTTAATAATTCTGTTCAAAATTGAGCTCAAAGAGGTTTTTAAAGTTTCATTTGCAGAATTATCTTTTAGTTGGAATCTTTCTTCGACTAGTTCATAGTCAAATTGTCCTGCAAATCTTTTAGTAAACTGCCTGTTTAAAAGTAAACATGTTTGGCATGGTCTGTACACTGAACTATGCAGCTTGGCGAGATAGACAGTGGAATGTTTCTGTGGTAGATCTGATCAGGAGTACATTTCTGAAAGACTGAAGTTAATGCGTTCAGAACTGTTGTCTTTTAGGGTTCCCACAATCATATAAACCATAGAAATATAAGGGAATTTTTAAATAATGTTTTCCAGGCCTGAAATCTTTCATTACATTTCAAACTTGCAATAAATCGTCAGAAACCCAGCTGTTTCTCTTTCTTCCATGGTACACAACATTAGAAGTCATACATTTTGTACTATTTCGCCATCTCATACTATTCTTAAAGGGATAGTTCACCCACAAATGAAGATTCTCTCATTATTTACTCACCCTCATGCCATCCCAGACTTTCTTTCTTCTGCAGAACGCAAATGACCTTTTTTTTTTTTTAAAGAATATTTTTTTTAAACTTTTTTTAACTGAAAATCTTCATATTCAGCCACCTACAGGTTTGCGCTGGTCAAATGTTGATATTGATAGCAATAAAAGGGCTTATATATGCATCAGTTTCTCACCCACACCTATCAGATTACTAAAGAATATATGGATTAAACCACTGGAATCATACAGATTCCTTTTATGCTGCCCTTATGTCCTTTTTGGACGTTATGATTTCTGGTCACCATTCTCCTGCATTGTGAGGACCAACAGAGCTGAGATGTTCTTCTAAAAATCTTTATTTGTGTTCTGCAGTAGAAAGAAAGTAATACACATCTGGGATGGCATGAGGGTGAGTAAATGATGACAGAATTTGTATTTTTTCGGTGAACTATCACTACAAGATTGTCATGAGTTTGGGTTGGACAACCCAAAACCTTGCACAAATCACCTCGCATATACAAACAACTCTATCTGTCTTTTTTTACCCCCTCTATCTTCACCCTTGTAGATTTTAGAGTAGATTGTAGAGCTGTTTGTCATGTACGATGGTTTGACTGGTCAAACAGCTCAACGTTTGCATGTTGTGTGCACGTGCATGCACTCGTATGTTATTGCTTTAGTAGTGGGTGAGCAAGATGTTTTGAATATATAATTAGATGCCAGTATGAACATGTTGCACTGTTTGCATGTGAAGTGTGAATGAACATAACATACTTTAATCATGATTAGGAGAGTATGTTCTTTATATTAGATATAAGCTGATTTTAGCTAACAGCTTAATTGTCACAAATGCTTTAGTCACTAAATATTTAAAGCAAAGAACTTCACAGTGATTTATCAAATACAAACAATAATTTGCATATTGGAATGCATAATAGATGACTAAGGAAGGTTTAGGCATGGTCTAAAATTAACTTTATGCTACACATGCAGTGGCTGGTAAATTTAGAAAAATGTCCCACCATAAATATTTCTTAACAGCCTTAACTCCATTTTGCATTATTTTATTTAAAATTTAATATTATAGCCCTTTGGCAATGTAATAATTTAGCTTTTAGGCCTATTCCAGATACGAGATGACCTTGAAGACCCATCATGATTTTTCTCCTTATGTTTTCGTTTTGATGGCTTAAAGGGATAGTTCACTCAAAAATGAAAATTCTCAAATGTGTATGACTTTCTTTCATCTGCTGAACACAAACCAAGATATTTTGAAGAGTATCTCAGCTCTGTTGGTTCTTACAGTGTGAGGGGATGGTGACCATACCTTTCAAGCTCCAAAAATGCACATAAAGGTAATAAAAGGAATCCATACGATTCCAGTGGTTAAATCTATATGTGTTAATTTCATACCCAGAGCGAGAAGCTCTGGAATGGATCAAAATATGCTGTTGTTTTAGTCTCTCATATTGGCACTGACCAAAGTCTTGTCCACTTTGCAGCATATACTGGCCAAATGCTGTCCACTTGACTGACATACACTAAAAAAAAAAATGGAAAAAAAAAAAAAAACCTCTTTGGCTGGACTTGATTTAATCTTGGACAGTGGTTCCATGTTTACAGTTAGTTTTCTTAAATTAAAACTACCATGCCATCTCAACTGAAATACTTCAAGTAGGTGGAACCTAAATAAATTATAATACAGTTTGACATGTTAAATTAATTCAAATGAATTGCTTTCAGTGATTAACTATCTAGTACAGTGATTGAGTGCTACTGTAGCATGCTAAATGCATGCTAATGGGAAACACTATGCTATGATTAGCTTAGCAATTGCTCAATGAGCAAATCTACGGTATATAGAGCATTCTCAACATGTACCTGTCCTCAAACTAAGCTCAAGCTCCACAAATTGACTTTGTAAAGCTTGAAAGCATTGAAACACCTCAGCAATTTTTGTGTAAGATGAACAAGTGAGAATTCACTAAAACTGAAAGTGGTTAAAGTAAACTTTGAGTGTATAAAGCAAACAACCACAGTTTGTTTTGTTTTTACTTGCTGTTTTGGGGTGGGTTTACAATACAAAATTACAAACTGAAATAGTTGATGTCACAATGATAGACCAACGTGGAAACAAATCATGCTACTCAGACTTTGTAATCAGAATTTTTGTATGTCCAAAAGTACTAAATACTGATTACAAATAACTCGACACACAAACCAGAATATGTAATTCTGCTTGATTATTTATCAAAGAGTTTCTATGGTGGCTCTACATACATTTTAGCTTTATGACTGCTAGCTTTTTATCATGATTATGTATAGTTCTTGAGAGTGTCTTGTGTTAAAAATTATGAGAAAACAGTGTCTTAATTGTTAAATCAAATGATCTAACAAGTTTGACCCTTGCCAGTTGTCTATCAAAAGGCATTGCACATTTGGGAATGTTAGCACTGAGTTCCAGATGTACGCTAAAATATTGGTCTGCTCCAGTTAATCAGGGAAAACAATTGAAAGGGACCTTGGAGACAGAAAGAATGAATTCTGGAAAATGTCTGATTTTTTTTTTGTTTGTTTTGGGACTGCCTGTCGTGGATTAAAATGCTTGATCTCTCATGTATATGGACCATATGTTTATTTTCCCTCTCTTTTTCCTGAGGATTGTTGAATGATGTGTTTCAAGCTTTTGTGGCAACGCTGTAGTAACGTTTGCATCAACAGGTTATTTCTGCCGTGACTACAGGTCACTGGTATGCAAGTTCCTTTGATGCCTTTGCCAGTTTATACTTTGACTATGGAAATGGATTATAATAAATAAAACTTAGTTTACAGTAGTGTAATTTTAATCAGTACAGCTTTTGTTTAGTGGTTGAGGTCATCCATCATTGATAAAGTTTGAAAAAATACTGATAAAACATTGTCTGACTCTGTCTGTCATTTCTTATATCAGTAAAGTAAAAAAGCAACCTAGTCTCATAGACTGAACGTTTCTATTACTTCATGTGTGCAAACTGACTTTTACGTACTGTGTTCTGTTTTGCTGTGGGGGGGTTGCTGGCCTTATCGAAGCGCAGTTTTGTGGTCCGTTCTGCATAACAGGGCAGCTCATTTTGGCTTATCGCAGCCCATTTGGCCCATGTGCTAATACAGCAAGAGCTGTAGACAGCGAGACCAAGTTGTGTTATTAGTAGTGTTAGTGTTGGTTATTCATGTTTATGAGACGTTACTGACATTACAGCTGATTTTCTGTAAAGCTGCTTTGGATCAATGTGTTTTGGAAAAAGCAAAAATAAAAAAACTTTACAAATAAATTTTTTTCTACTTCGGCAACAAAATCTCAATATTCTCTCTTTGCACAGTCAAACAACTGATAGCTATTCCTGAAGCATTTTACCAATTAGAAATGATTCGATTAAAAGTTTGGGCAGTGATTGGATAATGCTGGACATCAGCATTATCCAAACACTGCCAACCATGTTAAAATTTAGCATAATAAATTCAGAACCTATATACTGCTTACCATTGTACCATGTCTGCCAACCATGTTGAGTGGTCCAAACATCATCTGCAGCCTGAAACTGAACTTGTGACTGGATATTTGGAGTGAATTCGCTTTGCTGCAAAGGAAAGCTATAGAATGCTCCCTTGCTCCCTGTTTAGTGAATGACTTAACCTCCAGTGTGCTGTCTGTCTGGACTGGTCTCACAACAGTTCAAAATGCACCTTATGGCTCCTACACACAACACGACTTTCAAAGACGTCGGATCATGGTATCGTTCATATTACACAACTGTCTGTCTTGTCACTGAAGTCGTAGCGTTTTCAAATTACACGACAAACCGGCGACAGGGGTGAACACATTACAAAACATTTCACTATTGACAAATCCCCGAGGACTCTGCCTGGATTCCAAATTACGTTTCACAACAAAGTACACACGAGAAGTGATACGAGATATGAAAACAAATGCATGATCGTATGTTATGCATTTCAGAATATGATGTGTACGTTTTTAATCGCCTCTAGGCACCATATATTTTATTGGTTACAATATGAAAAAGTTCCTCCTACTGTAAAATCTACCAATTTGCTTTCCTGACTGTCCAAGAGAATTGCAATTTCTCTCCAACTCTTCGCTTTCTCCACCCGGTTGTGTTACAGTTCAGATGAAACATCAAATAGTCATATGCTCCTGCCAATGTTCCACAAATTTTTCCTCCATTTCTTCGGTCCAATGAGACTTTCTTGATACCGCAGCTATGCTAGTTGATGTTCTGTTGCAGGTACATCAGTACTCCTCCCACTGAAACTTCCTGTGCCCCGTTTCTTGCTCCCTCTCATTGGCTGTAGGTCAACGCTGCAGTTGTATCCAGTCAAAACATATTTCACATTGCCAGATTTGGAATCGCAGACAGGTCCAGATATTTAACATCCTAGAAATCTTGCTGACATCTGCGATGCATCGGCGCTTCTCTCAAATCGCGTCTTTTGATAGTTCATTCATTAAGATCATCACTCACGGGAGCAAGCTCCGATTTGCCTTTGATTTCAGACTTTTGATGGAAATCTCCACAAAACTGTCTGCGAGCGAAAATCAGGCTTAAAATCGTGTTGTCTAAATTCGTCATTAGTTTCATCCTAACTCTATATAAAGCCTCAAAGTAAATTTTTTATCTTTTGGGTGAACCCATTGATTCTCAAAGCGACAATGCACTGTGAATATAGCATTTCTAATGAAATATAGCCCTATAGTCCACGTCCTTGTGTTTAACAGCTTGCCATTTCGAGATAAATTGATAAAATTATCAAAATGGCATAATGGATCAAATTTGAGACTCTAGTCTTTTGACTCAAACAGGTTTCAATGTAGAAACTTAATGGGGTTTCTTACCAGATGCAGTTATGTTGCCTTTTCTTGCAAAGAATAACTCAGCTGAGATTGGCACCATGATGTTTTGTGACATGTCTCAGTGGATCAAAAGTTTTACACTTTACTGACAGCTCAGAGTGACCTGAATGGAGATCAGTCGGTTTAAATTAAATTAAATTATGGATATTGTATATCGAGGACAAAACACAGTCCATGCATGAATAAGAGGGGTCGCACAAGTTCAAAGCCTTGTCTGATTACAAAACCATTTCACTGGCTTTTGGCACCATATAAAGCAATTGTGGCAAATTATGCATTTGTTTTTTTATTCATATCAAGGCTTAAAAATGTCTGTTCTGTATATCATCACAGATATACAGATGTTGTTACATTCATATCTTCCATGAAATAGCCTGTAGGCAGTTAAAATGTATTGTCCAAGGATAATCGAATGAAAACCCAAAACATTAGGACAATTCATTAGCCTTCTCTTTTGTTTGGACACTGTTAAATATGTCATTAAATAAGATTAAAATATATTTAGTCAAGCAGTATTAATAAATGAGGCAAAAAAAAAAAAATGGCTAACAACAGTCACAAAAAAGAGATGTATTAGATGGACTAATCAGATCAGTTTAACTTGAGACTCATTAATGAATGGACACATTAATGCTAATTTAGTAAATTATAAGTATATTGAAACAGTTCCATCTCAACACACTTTTATCTAATATTTTTGAATTCATTCATGGATATGACTGAATTATAGTCTAATTATAATATCCAAACATTAATTTCTGCTCATATTTCATTTGTATGATATTTACATATTTTTTTCATGTCATTTTTAAAAATGTAGAGATATTATATCTCTGTTTTGAGGGTCTTTTTAATAGAAATATGTTGCATGTTCAATGATTTGTCAAGAAAGCAATAGCTCATTTTTATTTTTCAGTGAAAAACGTTTCCCTTAAAAATCTGTCTGATTGTTTTATGTGAACTGTGGCTACACTAAGAAATACAGAAAAAAAAAAAACATGGAAAGAACACGAAAAACAGGTTTTGTACTCTTTAAGACAAAGGATATACTGTACGTGTGAGACTCTGAAAACATGCATGTGATAACATTTAGCACCATTTAAAGCGTCTAGGTTACTGTTGTAACCGCCGTTCCCTGATGGAGGGAACGAGACGTTGTGTCGAAGAAGCGACACTAGGTGTCTCTCTCTTGAGAGCCTCACGCATCTCTGAACTTGAGAAAAGGCCAATGAGAAATTGGCAGACAGAATTTGCATGTCCCGCCCCCGGACATATGGTTATAATGGGAGGGAAATGCGTCTGTTCATTCAGGATTTTGCCCGAGGAGCTGGTTCGGCCGTAACAGTGGCTCTGTTCAGCGACGTGGCCGGGAGGACACAACGTCTCGTTCCCTCCATCAGGGAATGGAGGTTACAACAGTAGCCTAGACGTTCCCCATCTGACGTTCACTTCGACATTGTGTCGAAGAAGCGACACTAAGGGGTCCAATTTGAATCACGCTATGCACTGAACAGTGTACATGCGCTGCTGACACCGGTGCGAGCAGGCAGTTGTGTGCCAAAACGACAGGCTGTGTCAGACTGTACATACACTTCCCCAATGCCCCATAAGATCGTCATAACCTTCTGGTTCCCTACACCCCGATATGGGTTGAATAAGGCGACGTGCCAAGCATGGGAGCCAGCTGCGCCTTTTCTCTCTCTCTCTCTAGGTCTCTCGCATAGAGTTAATACGGCTGTTGCCATCTTAACGCTATCACACGCATCAGGGAAGGTGTTCTTTCCCAATTCCTATTCTTTCAGGGGGGGAAAGACCCTGTGGAGACCACACCTGCCCAGGCTGGAGTGGAATGCATCACATGGGATTTTAGGTCGCATGTGGAGAATGGCGCGGTGGTATATACTACCTCATTGGGAGGGAGGAGTTGCTATGATCACGGCGACTGGGGGGCAGTGAGGACTGCCCAAGGGAGATGCGGGTCCGCTTGCAAGGGGACCATACCATGGAAAATACACACAGGGACCTGACCTGTGGAGTACCTATTCCAGTACAGAGTAATTTCAGTACTCATTGTGGGTCTGGTTGGGGAATTCATCCGCTGAATTCGCGGACCAGAGGGCAAGGTTGGTGTCATCCAGGGAGCCGAGTTAGTGGGATCTCCTGGGATAAGAGCACACAATATTACCTCAGTGGATGGAAAGGGCGCTAGGTGCAAGCAGTACACCCGGTCAGTTGTTACCACGTTACTGAGTTCTACCGGCTCGGACCTGAGAAAACATGGGATGAAAACGACTCAACCCTGAGAATGTTAAGGTTTTGTGTGTTGCCCAACCCGCTGCTCTTCATATGTCTGCCTAGGAGGTGCCTTTGGCCAGTGCCCACGAGGATGCCACACTTTTTGTCAAGTGTGCTGGAACACGCAAGGAGGTGGGCACGGCCTGGGTGTGATAGGCCAATGCTATGGTGTCAACCACCCAGTGGGAAAGCCTTTGTTTTGAGACAGCGTTCCATTTCCACTGTCCACCAAAGCAGACAAAGAGCTGCTCAGAACGTCTAAAGCTCTGCTTGCGGTCCAAATAGATACACAAAGCACGTACCGGACACAGCAACAAAGGGGCTGAGTCTGCCTCCTCCCGGGGCAGCGCTTACAGGTTCACTACCTGGCCTCTGAAGAGAGTCGTAGGAACCTTGGGCACATAGCCCGGTCGCGGTCTTAGGGTGACGTGAGTGTCTGCTGGACTGACCTTCAGGCTGGTGTCGCTGACAGAGAACACTTGCAGATCCCCTATCCTCTTGATGGAGGCAAGCGCGATCAGAAGGGCTGTCTTCAGGGAGTTGAGTTCAGTTGAGTTCAACTGATTCTAGCAGCTGAAGTGGGGTCTCTGAAGGCCCGAGAGGATCCCAGGAGGGGAACAGGCGTGGCCGGGAAGGGTTCAACCTCCAGGCGCCTCTAAGGAACCTGATAACCAAATTGTGCTTAACTGAAGACTTGCCGTCTTACACCTTCAAGGTGGAGGGGGACAGCCTCCCCTCCAACCTCTCCTGCAGAAATGAGAGCACTGACCCGACTGCACACCTCTGTGGGTCTTCAGTCCGGGAAGAACACCAATGCACGCCACTTCAGGGTGTAAAGTTGCCTGGTAGAGGGAGCTCTGGCTTGGTTGATCGTGTCTACGACAGCAGGTGGTAGGCCAGTTAGATCTTACGCATCCCGTCCATGGGCCAGACGTGGAGGTTTTTGAGGTCTGGGTGCGGATGCCAGTGGGTGCCCCGTCCCTGAGAGAGAAGGTCCTTCCTCAGGGGAATTCGCCAGGGAGGGGCTGTCACGAGGAGCACGAGATCCGAGAACCAAATCCGAGAGGGCCAGTAGGGGGCCACCAGAATGACTTGTTCCTCGTCCTCCCTGACCTTGCATAGCACCTGTGCAAGAATGCTCACTGGGGGAAATGTGTACTTGTGCAGCACCCTGGGCCAGCTGTGTACTTGTGCAGCACCCTGGGCCAGCTGTGTGCCAGCGCGTCTGTCCCGAGGGGAGCCTCTGTTCGGGAGTACCAGAGCGGGCAGTGGAAGGCCTCTCGGGAGGCGAATAGGTCTACCTGAGACTTGCCAAACCGTTCCCAAATCAGCTGGACCAATTGGGGTGGAACCTCCACTCTCCGCTGGGTGTACTCTGTCACGATAGATCGTCCGCTGCCACGTTGAGGCTACCCGGGATATGAGTGGCATGCAGCGACGGCGCCCCAACCCTGTTTGGAGGCATCTGTTGTGACCAGAATTCGTCGGGACTCCTGCCCGTAAAAAACAGAGGTCTGTCCAGGGTTTGAAAGTCTGGCGGCAGACAGGGGTGATAAACACACGGTGCATGCCAAGGCGCCATGCCCGTCTCGGGACTCGAGTCTGGAGCCAGTGCTGAAGAGGTCTTGTATGCATCAACCCCAGCGGCGCGACCACCACGTAGGACGCCATATGCCCCAAGAGCTTCTGGAAATGTTTTAGAGGGACCGCCGTGCCTGGCCTGAACAAGGTGAGGTATTCAAGTCAAGTGGTTTTTATTGTCGTTTCAACCATATACAGTTAGTACAGTACACAGTTAAATGAGACAACGTTCCTCCAGGACCATGGTGCTACATAAAACAACATAGGACAAACATAGAACCACATGAGACTACACAGACTAAATAAAATGCCTATATAAAGTGCACGTGCAAACGTGTGCAAAAAGTACGGGACAGTACAATAAATTACTAACAATGAACAGGACAATTGGCACAGTGAGAGACAGTGCAGCGCCGACCAGTACACAGTAGTGCAAAAAGATGACAGTTTCTAAAAATGCCAAATGTAAACATAACATACTATGAGATAGTGTTCTATGGACATAGCAGTTATTGAGGTAGCAGACAGTTATAAATTGACCGTAATTAAAGAGAAACTCAGGATATGTGTGTGTGTGTCAAACCAGTCTCTTGAGTATTGAGGAGTCTGGTGGCTTGGAGGAAGAAGCTGTTACGCAGTCTGGCCGTGAGGGCCCGAATGCTTCGTACCTCTTGCCAGACAGCAGGAGGGTGAAGAGTTTGTGTGTGGGGTCGTCCACAATGCTGGTGGATTTGCGGATGCAGTGTTTTTTGTAAAAGTCTTTGATGGAGGGAAGAGAGAACCCGATGATCTTCTCAGCTGTCCTCACTCTCCTCTGCAGGGCTTTGCGATCCGAAACGGTGCAATTCCAAACCAGGCAGTGATGCAGCTGCTCAGGATGCTCTTAATATTCCCTCTATAGAATGTATTGAGGATGGGGGGTGGGAGATGTGCTTTCCTCAGCCTTCGAAGAAAGTAGAGACGCTGCTGGACTTTCTTGGTAATGGAGCTGGTGTTGAGGGACCAGGTGAGGTTCTCTGCCAGGTGAACACCAAGGAATTTGGTGCTCTTGACAATCTCCACAGAGGAGCCGTCAATGTTCAGCGGAGAGCATTCAACAACCATCTCTTGTTTTGTCTACATTCAGGGACAGGTTGTTGGCTTTACACCAGTCCGTTAGCCGCTGCATCTCCTCTCTGTACGCTGACTCATCGTTCTTGCTGATGAGACCCACCACGGTCATTCCAGCACTGACTGCATGTGCTCATTAGTGAGGCACGCTATCATTGAGATTGAGTCTAACCCCATGCCGTGAAAAGAGATGACCTGGAGAAAAGAGAACCGGGTGAGCTTGCTCTTTTCCCAGTTGACCTGAAGCCCTATGTGGCTGAGGTGCCTGAGCACCTGGTCTCTGTGGACGCACAGTAACTCTTGGGAGTGGGCCAGGATGAGCCAGTTGGAGGTAGTTGAGTATGCGAATGCCTGCTTCCCGAAGCGGGGCAAGGGCTGCCTCTGCGACGTTCGTAAAGACGCGAGGGGACAGGGAGATGCCGAAGGGGAGGACCTTGTACTGATACGCCTGGCCGTCGAACGTGCACCGTAGAAAGGGTCAATGTCGAGGCAAGATTGAGACGTGGAAGCACGCGTCCTTCAGGTCTACTGCTGCGAACCAATCTAGACGCCGGACACAAGTTAAGATGTGTCTTTGCGTGAGCATTTTGAATGGGAGTTTGTGCAAGGCCCGATCTTTGTCCAAGATCGTTCGTAAGCCGCCGCCTTTCTTGGGTATGATGAAGTAAGGGCTGTAGAAACCCTTTTTCATCTCGGCTGGAGGGACATCGCGTTTTTGAGTAAGAGGGTCGCGATATCCGCGAGCAGGGAATTGGCATTTTCACCGTGCATCGCGGTAAAGCGGACGCCCCCGAAGGGGGGTGGAGGCCTGGCAAACCGAATTGCATAACTGAGTCGGATGGTTCTGGCCAGCCAGTGTGACTGATCGGGAAGTGAAATCCAAGTTCCATGCTAGGGGCACTAAGGGGACGATTGTTTTTGACTTACCCGGTGGGGCTTTGCAGCGTGGCGGAGCAGGTAATATGGCGTTGGGAGGAAAAAGCGCGTCCCGAGGCTCTGGTGCTGAGGGAAGTCTCAAAGCACTTACCTTGCTCTGCACACCCAGCAGGAGTGGGTTAGTGACTGAGGAGGAGGTCCCATGGAAGTACAGACCTGAGGAACCAATCATCCAGCAGCGAAGGATGTGGGGAGGACGGAGGGTTCCAGTCCAACCCCACGCTGACAGCAGCCCGAGCAAGCATGTCGGCCATCTGGGCTTCAGCCTCTGACTGGGTGTGCTCAACGTTGTTGAGATGAGGTGAACAGTTTTGTGAATCGCAGCTCACTGCTCACACAACTGGTCGGCTCCGAAGACAATTTCAGAATTTACAGACGCATTTCCCTCCATTTATACCTGTATGTCCGGGGACGGGACATATAAATTCTGTCTGCCAATTTCTCATTGGCCTTTTCTCAAGTTCAGAGATGCGCTAGGCTCTCAAGAGAGACCCCTAGAGTCGCTTCTTTGACACAACGTCGAAGTGAGCGACAGACAGGGAACATAATTTAGCCTTTTTATTTATGCCTTTTCTTTTTAGCCCTACTTTGTGAAAGCAAAAAATAAAAGATTGTGTATTTCAGTAAGAGCTGTAGCAGCTACCTGATAGTATTGTCAGTTGCATTGAGTTCACCTTAATTGTTCTCTCTCTCTCTCTTATAGGAGGAGGAGGGAAACGGAATGGGCGGAGCAAGAAATGGAAGGAGATGCTCAAACTGCCTCATATCAGTCAGTGTGAAGAATTAAGATGCACTATTGGTAAGATGGATGTGTATAAGAGAATATTCAGAAACTGCATCTGGCTTAATATGGGTTTTGAGGTATGAAAAGAACAAATGCCACATGTCATTGTTTGTATGTGTTTACATCATTCCTAGTGGCACAGGAACTAGATGCTTTCTGGATATCATGCAGCCACATTCTGGTTTTGATCGTAATTGTTCTGAACAGTAAATGAAAGTTAAATGAACAGTTAAATTGAGTCTCATTTAATAGTGTTACATAATGCTATTTAAGCATTGTCGATCCAGCTGTCACAAAGGAACTTCTTTTAACTCTGTAAAGCCTGACATATGAAAGAATTGTCAGAAAATAAATTTTTTTGACATTCAACTCTTTTTAGTACCATTAAAAAAAATATACAAATAAATCATATAAATATTTGCTCATGTTGTTTTTATGTATTCTATTTGATACATTAGGCTTTAAAGGTCATTATCCTCCTGAGGCCCAACAATTAATTTTTGTATAGGACATTTGTTATTTAAGTTTTTCTTGGCTCATGCTCCAGTGGTAAATTAGCAGAGGACTTCCTGCGCTTTTCAGAGATACCAAATGTTTGAGATTTTGGCCATGAAAACTTTCTCTCCTTGGTCTATAAATATGGATTGAAATGTATCTGTTCAATTCAGTACAATATGAATATTTTTATCATATGTATTTTATGCACCAAATACTATATTGACATTTAAAAAAGGGAAGCTTTTTTTGCTGGGTCTCAGGAACTTATGGTAAGATAAAATCATAATAGCTTGTAATGTAAAATAATGAGATCTTTATAATGACAGAGCAGGCTGCATATATGAAAATACACAGAAATATTAGTTAACACTAAATATATTTTGTCATATGTCAGAATTGTAAAATATTTGTATATATTATTTTTTTTTTAGCAGGAATGGAATGGATATTGAGAGATATACCACAAAAACCTATTGATATTTGATACATGGTACTTCAACATGCTTTTTCAATAAAATAATATCAGTAACAATATAATCATTACTGTCACTTTGACCTTATTAATATAGTCTGCCACCATTTTAAATAGATCGATATAAACATTTTAAAACACTTTTTTTAAAACAAATAACCACTAAATGTTGCCATAAACATGTGAAACTTACATACCATATGATTTTTTTGGCTTTTCAGCTAGAACAGAGAGTGAGACAGGAGTCTTCAAAAACTGTATATTATATTTGATACATATGGTGTTATAGGGTTAACATTACGTATAGTATAGGGTGAGGAGGAAGCAAGTATGTTCCTATTTATTAACTCAGTGATGTAATATGGGGGTTACCAATTAAATTACTTGAAATTATCGGCATTGATCTGACAAGGAAACTTCTCATTTGAATGCTTATTTTTGTTCCAATTGATTATGTCTAAACAGTTATTTATCTGTTACTGTACATAATAATGTTATTATACTTATTTTCATCATGTAAAATTCTAGATTGGAGCTGTAGTTTTAAAACTTTTTCTTTTTGATTGTTGACATGGGATAAAAACTCTGTTGATGCATCCCTAAATAATTTGTATTATTGTATCTTTATTGTAAAGTTCACCAAGGCATGTTTTCTATAAGATTCGCTGGCTGATACAACAGTGTTCTTGGACGTCTTATTGACACCCATTTGATGAATCTCACAAAACCTGTCAAAGAAATGTCCTGGTCATATTTAACCTCAAATTAACACTAAGAAAATATTAAATTATATTTATATGCATAAAAAAAATTAATTTAGCATAATTAGAATTTTTTGCATTGTGACCATATTTTATTGGAAACTTAGTAACATTTGACTCCCAATTTGTATAATTGTATCACGTCCAAACTCTTTACTTTCGTATTCCCATTGTTTTCAATGATGATTCTCATTACCGTAACGCAGTAATTTTTGTACTGTATTGCATTAAAATTGCTGTTGTACAATTATTTATAAATTTTTTTCAATTAAACTCAGTGAAAAATGAAAGTAACACTATAATGGATAAATACTTTTTAAATAACTACAGTTGAAATAATATGTTATGTTTTTCAAATTTCGTAAATGGGAATATCATAATAATAATTTTTATGTGGTGTTGTAATGAGAATTACTAGATTTTAGAGTAAAATAGAATCAGGATATTTTCTTGACAGGTTTCCCCTATCGGCATAAATAAAGCATTACACAGAAATGTAAATGTATTACTTTTACATTTATGTATTTAGCAGACCCTTTTTATCCAAAGTGGCTTAACAGTACATTCAAGGTATACATTTTTTTATATATACAGTTATAGCCTGTATCAGTTTGTCATTTCCCTGAGAATTAAACACATGATCTTGGCATTGTTAGTGCCATACTCTACCAGCTCTACCATTGTAGAAATGACTTCATTGAATCTTTATTTGTCACCAGACACCGTGTTTTTGAATAGTTCCATCTTTTGTAACATATTTAACAAGTTTTATAGGTGGAAAACTTGTTTAAATGGAATTACTTGGTTCACCTTTGAAATGACAAAATCTTAAAATATTTATAATTAACTTCTTAAAAAGGGATTGGTTTATTGTAGATTTACTAGACATACAGTCTGTACCTCATTAAAGGACAGAGTTTATATCATTCAGAATGCTGCTTTCAGTCAAAAATGCATGCTGGTGTGTGGGCAGGTGTTCGTGTGTTTGCGTCAGACAGCTGTAGACCTTGGCTCAGTGAGGAAGACCCGACAGAGGCTGTTTCTCTTGGCCCAGAATGCACCAGGCCTGTAGTGTTCCACAGAGTCATGCAGCACAAGCTTGAGCTCTCTGCTCACCTTACTGTGATTTACCGCTGTGACTGTGCTCTGGATGCTGAGTGAAGGGTGGTTCCTTTATTTTGCTGAGTAGCGTTCTGCAAAGCTCTGCACTTTTGTGCGTAAGTGTGGAGGAAATATATCAATAAAGGGGTCATGTCATGTATTTTTTGTCACTTTATTTTTTTCCCCCCTGAGGTCCACAAAAATGTTAGTCAAGTTTTTTTTTCAGACTAAAGAGTCATATTTTAGTTTTTCTATCACCAAAGGAATAGTTCACCCAAAAAAGATAATGCCCGTATGGCATCTCTCTTAAACTCGAATGACTTTCTTTCTTCTTCGAAACACAAACAAAGATATCTTTAAGGGTATATTATGTTTATATCCATACAATGCAAGTCAATGGGGTCCAAAACGTCTAAGCTCCAAAAAGGACATAAAGGCAGCAGAAAGGTAATTGATACGACTCAAGTGGTTTAATACATGCGCAGATGGCGGTCTGCATTTGTATAAAGCACTAGGAAGTGTATTCGAGCTAAGAGCTGTCATGATTATGAAATATTGCTGAAAATATATTGTCTGTTTTAGGTTTTTAATGATTTTGATTATTAATTGTCATACAAGTTGTCATTCTCCGTTCGGTGTATTTGTGCTATGTACAACTTAAGGAGACATAGAAAGGCCTATATATTAAAATTAGAATCATAAATCCACCTTATGTTTCAGCATGACTAAGGTGCCACCATTATCCACCTTGAATGTGGACCTCTTCTGTTATAAGCCTGTAGCAGGGTGGAGGGCGTGGCCGGGTCGTGATTCCGCACACCCAGCCCCTAATTAGGCAGATGAAGCCTGAGAGGGATAAAGGCGACTGAAGATGGCAGTGCGACAGATAGAGAGTTACGGACAGCTTTCCGACACCTGTGTGTTTCTTTTTGGTTCAGTTTTTCATTCAAATATTTATATTATCAAGCCCGTATTTGCCGCCTCCTTTCCATATTACACTGGTGCCGGGAAGGAGGAGGGATGCGCCATAGTAGAGTCTTTGCCACTACCACCCACCCCAATGGAGGAGTTGGGAGACCGTGATGCACCGTTCATGGCATTTCTATATTCACTTAAATGTCTTTATTTAAACAGTAAAATGGGATTGGAATTTGAAGTGCACAATAATGACGCAGTTCTTTTAAATAATCGCTGTTATATCAAATCATTGCAATCGCAAGGCCTAATCAAGCTTCTCTCATGAATGTGGCATGAATGTTTGTGCTTTGCACACCTTAAAGAGTATGTCTATGGAGAGTCCTCATAATGATTGAATGTCAGGATATAAAGGCCTATATATTAAAATTAGAATGTTAAATTCACCTTATTTTTCAGCGTGACTAAGGCGCCACCTAATCAAGCTTCTCTCATGAATGCTGCTAGGAGACTGCTGATGTCAAGATTTATAGCGAATAAGAAGTTGCATTTTGGTCTGTTTTTCATCAAAAACTGATCGTATTGCTTCGGAAGACATGGTTTAAATCACTTTTATGGTCATAGTCATATGGATTATCTTTATGCTGCCTTATATCCTTTTTTGGAGCTTGAAATTTTTGGACCCCATTGACTTGAATTGTATGGATATAAACACTTCATATATCCTTGAAATATCTTTGTTTATATTCCATAGAAGAAAGTCACACAAGTTTGAGACGGCAAAGGGGTGAGTTAAATGATAAGAGAATTTTGGGTGAACTATTCCTTTAAACTGTTTGTTTTTTGCTGCCATTCCTTTAAGTCTTTATGTGCGTAAATGAATTTTTCACTTGTGAAGTGAGTAACATTGCTTTGCTGTCAGATCCAGTATAGTTTGGGTAGCCCTATCCATAAATAACGCCTGCATTACAATTGTGACAGTTTCACAAAACAATCCTCGCTAAAACAGGCCACAAAATCTTTATAGAGTGACCAGGAACCTTGGCTAAACTTTAGCAACCTATGGTTGGAATTTTTCAGAAAAATACTGTTAGTAAAAACAAACTGGAATAATAGTCTTCTTCTTCTCGTTTAGGAATAAGTTTCATTGCGACTCTCCCTTTATTACATCATTGTGACACAGAATAGGCATCGTTGGCATATAAATGTTTTGCAGAAGATTTTTACAGCTTAGTTTCTTTAAATTGTCTTTTTAGACTGGGAAGAAAGTTTTGAGTTCTGAAAGTTACAGAATAATTTAATAGTACTTTTAAATCTTTTAATTTAAAACGACCAAGAAATGTGATATTTAAAAATATGACCCCTTTTAAATGATTATAGAGAATGTATAGTAGAAAAACAAATGTGTAGATAATAATTTTGACTTTCTCTCTCTCTTGTGTTTATCTTGCTCAGAAAGGGATTACACTAGCCTTTGTGAGAAGCAGCCAATTGGTCGGCAGTTGTTTCGGCAGTACTGTGACACACAGCCCAAACTGCGCCGTTGCATAGATTTCCTGGATTCAGTGGTATGAAATCTCAGCACACACACTCAAACACACATATACTGGACTATGAGAAACCCTCCTGACATTCACTCACGCTCTACATATTCTTTAGCTTGTCATACAGACACACACACACTCAAACACACACATTGGTACTCCTATCATTATGAGGACTCTCCGTAGACATAATGATTTTTACACTGTACAAACTATCTATTCTATCCCCTAACCCTACCCCTAAACCTAACCCTCTCAGAAACTTTTTGGCATTGTTACATTTTCAAAACAAACATTGTTTAGTATGATTTTTATGCCGTTTGAATTACAGGGACACTAGGGATGTCCTCATAAACCATATGTATAGCATAAAACCCTCATAGCTACTGGTGTGTAACCTAAATAAATGTCCTCTTAAACCAACAAAACCAAAACACACACACACACATACACATACACGCACATACATATCATTTCACAGTCTCTATAAAGTCAAACATGGTTGATTCTGTAACTTCTGGCAATTTGCAGTCTATGCTATGAAAATGGAAAATAATGTTTTTTACAATTGAATTACAGAGTAAAAATCTCACATAACAATTTTTTTTAACCATAATTACACTTGTCCCCAATTATACGATTTGCAGTATCTATGTGTCATTTCAGTGTGTATGTGTGTTTGTTTAGGCAATGTATCAGGTGGCTCCAGATGAGAAAAGGAGAGACGTCGGTTTAAAAATTTTAGACACATATTTTAATAATGGGGTAAATATTTGTTCCATTTTTTTTTTTTTTTTTTTTTTTTTTTTTTTTTTTTTGCCCTCACACACCTGCTCTGACAATCTCCAACATGCACATGTGCATTGAAAGATTTCCTGTTCTGAATTAATGTTTTTTTCTTTTTTGCCATAACACCATATTTTCTGTCGACCCCTTTTCCTGTTTTTTTTCTCCCTCTTTTTCACACTTTCTTCCTCATGTAGTCGGCAGCTCATCTACCAGAGATGGCTCAGGATGTGGTGGGGGAATGCAGACAGAAACTGGAACAGACTCCCTGTAAAGAGCTGTTTCAGGAATGTACCAGGTAACAACAGTTAAAAGTGCTTTTAAACCAAGACCGTTCACTTGACTGCGATCTTTGTGATGCTTCCAGGCAACATTTTCTTGTCAATCAGCTCCTGCGTACTTAAAAAATTGTTTCTGGCTATTCTGTCATTATTTTCTCACCCTCATGTCATTCCAAACCCATATGGCTTTATTTGTTCAGCAGAACACAAAAGGAGATATTTTAAAGAATGTTGGTATTGCTGATTTCCATACAATGGCACTTGATAGTGACTCACTTTTAAAGCTTAAAAAAGCACCCAAATGTGTCAAAAGTAATCCATATGACTTGTGCTTTATATTTGAAGTCATCTGAAGTCATATGAAAAAACTGAACATTGTTATTTTACAGTGAACATCTTGAGTTCCACCATAGGTCTCATTTTCGCTTTAATGAGTGCATGAGAGAACCTCCTTCACAATGACTTGTGCTTATATGTTGCAAATGGGAAAACAACACAACTTCTTGTGTGAACAATGCAAGTTCTTGGGTGAACACAGAGACAATGAGTGTGTTTACATGCACACCAATACGCTAATAATGACCAAAAATCAAACAACCCAACAACAGTTTAAACTGGCATGTGCACAACACTTGGATAAGCCGGTAAAAATGCTGGTAAAAGTGTTTACATGCTGAGCGAAATAAAAAATCTACCTGTGTCAACCGGTAACCCTGGGATAGGAATGTCGTTTAAGGCTTTTACATGACCACACATGTTGTCCGAAGCATAATCGGTGAATGATCGTGAATGTTAACGCGCTCATTGTGAACAAGGTTGTGAGGGAGTCAAGAGACATGTAAAAATGTCTCAGAGCCTTTAAGTCAAAAAGATTGAGACAGTAGAGTTGTGGAAAGGACTGAGCGTTGCAATTTCTCCAGCTTTGTTCGGAACGAAAGAATGAAAGACACAGCTTACTAAGTATTAAGGCCTCAGCACACTCGCGTAAAATGCTTTTTCGTTCTTCGCTCAGAGCCAAAATGACTTTCAAAACAGCTGAGCAACGATATACTGTTTGTGAACATTCAGACTCTGGCCATGCTGCTGTGGGAGTCATTTAGAAGTACATCTGTATTAACTACTCAATGTTCATTTAAAGTAATATATAAGCAATAGATAAAGTGTAATTTGTTATGTTTACCTCCGATTTCACACTAATTTATAATGACACTGTTACTACTGCAAATATGGGTGTATAAAAGAGTGTAAATGGGTAGATTACAGACGATAGGCATATTTTACTTTTGGCAGATGATGAATGGCTTTCGGCTGCAGATGGCACATGAGTTAATGGGCACTTAAGAGTATTTGAATTGATTTGATTTATTTCGTAGACAAAATTAAACAAATCAATCACATGACATTTTCTTGGAAAATGTCTATATATGAATGATTGCACATATACAGTATGGGTAAGTTTGCACTAGCTCGTTAATAACCATATACATCAGTGTGTTGACTGATCTTAACTGACTGAACATGAATTAGATGTCAGCCTTAAAGTCTAGGTCATACCTTCCGGTGACATGGACCAATGACGGTAAGAAGGTGTTTAGCAGCCAGTACAAAATTTTCCTGAAAGATCACCCTGGAACTTTATGGCCAGATTTTGATCGAAATGACATCACAATGGTTCATTCTTCATTTTCTTAAGTAGTGTGCATGGCTTTTTACACAGTATACAGAACATCAGGGTTCCTCAATAGACGGATGTGGCACGCGAGAGACAAATGTTTGGTCTGCGCTAAAGGCCTGTTCACACCAAATCCGTGAGGATTTTGTGAGACGAACTTCCAATTAAATGTCTATATTTAAAGGTAAAAACAAAAAATAAATAAAAATAATAATAATTCTCCCCTGTACTCTATGCAGTTCTGTTTCTGTTCTACAAACATGTATAGCAGTCTATTGCCCTGCCCAGCTGTCAGTGTTAGAGATTAATGCTGTTGAAGCATTTATTTACCTGATTTGGCATAACTGTTTAATTATCTTCTTTAAATGGTGTTGATGCATTCTGAGGAGTATATAATCTGTGTTTTTATGCGAGTGAGAAGTAAATAGCACTGCTGCATAAACATACATCCTTACAGTATATTTGCACATGCATTTTAACCAGTATATTCCAAACAGACTCCAGAAGTCAACAACACTTTTAATAATATCTGGACAATATAACACAAGATACTGTGATGCAAATACATGTGAAATAGTGCACATTAAGAACAACATGTATAGTATGGTATAAATGATGCATAATAAGAAAAATAATACATAAGAAAACATTGTCTCTCTGGTCTTTTCTTTATTGAAATTAATGCAATACTTTGTTATATTATCCTTAAGAACGATAATAATATTAGTGCTAATAGGCCTAATGAATCTGCAATTAGGGAAAGTGCAGGGAGTAGATCCCGTTAGGAGATGAGCAGGAACAGTTGACTCTCTTGGAGGATATGGAGATCCAGGTTGTTCATTAAAGGCTTATTTTCTTCGTCTATTAATTTTAAAGTTGTGTAGTTTTGTGTGTCTGTATTGAAACTAAATAAAACAGGCTACAAATACTGACAAAAAGAACTAATAAAAAAAATCGGAATACTTGTGACTCTTTTATCTCGGGAATTAAAATAGTGGTTTTGCATTTTTTGTTCAAGCAAAAACAAAGAAAACAAAGATGCTAAAAATTGCAAATATATAAAATGGAAGGTCAAGTCGAGCACATTGCATTTTGGCATAAAATATTCCATACAGTATGCTCTGTTTTGGTCATTTGAGTATCCCATGCATACAAGAAATATCCATACTGCACACACTATACTGTACATACAAATAGTATGAATAGTGTGGCAGTATGCTATTCCGAACATAAATTCCTATATATTTTTCTACAAGTTGCCAGTCTCCTCCTTATACTGTCTCTGGTAAAGCACACACTTGCACATCAATGCATTCATATGCCATCACGCGTACACTCACAAAGTCTCAAAGACAGACAATTTGCACTCCTGCATAAAGTCTGACGTAAATTTTGCATAGTTGTATTCTATAGTTTATTATTTTTTGGATGTTATGCCTGAAGAGTATACAGTAAGCTTGTCCATGTCTTAACACGTGTTCTTTAAATTGTTTGCTTATGTTGAATTGTCATGACTGTGAAGTACGTAGACTCGTGGGTGTGGATACTTGTTTGTGGTTTTAATATTTTGGAGTTTAATGAAGGTTTACGCTAGCGTGAAGACTTATGGTTTTGGGGTGAATCGCTAGCTGTATTTGCGCTGTTGCTCTGAATAATGTAAACATGTGACATTGGATCCAAACAGAGTTTTGTGTGTTTGCTGCTGATTTGACACAATCTGTCTTTTAGTCCTGTTTAGTTTAAACTTCTTTAAACTACTTTAAACCTTCCTGTTAAATCTCTATGGGACTGCTCATTTAAACACTTCATTTAATTTGAAGAAAGTCATACACAGGGATGGCATGAGGGTAAGTAAATGAGAGAATTTTAATTTGTCACTTTTTGGGCGAACTGTTCCTTTAAATAGTTTGTATTTAGATAATTGTAGTTGGAGGCAGCTAAACTTTGCTAGTAACTTGTTTTTTTTTTTTCTTTTTTCAAAAGGGTAGCTTGACTGTAGTTTAACTGTGGCTGTGTCTAGTTTGGAAGGCTTTGTCCTCCGGAGGTCACATTTGACGGCCGCATACGTCATCGAGACTGTCTCGTTTCAGAAAAGCGATTAGAACACTTCAAATGCAGCCTTCAAATGGGACCTTCTTTCACGGGAATTCGGAGGATGTTTGAGGTGTATCCTTCGTGGACACTCACAATCCACAATTCTTTGCCTCAATGGACATGTCTAAAAAAAAAAATGACGCCAATTTGTCCGTAAATATGATGTTCAAACGCAAGGAATGTTAATTCCCAAGTTTAAGTACCTCAGTAGATGGGTGAGGATTATATATTAATATATAATTAAAACAAAGTATGATACTAAAAGGATACCTGTAAAATCTATTTTCATTTCTCTCTACATCATTTTAACTCTTCTAAATTTTACCTCATACATTCCCTTCCAAAGAGACTTTTCCTTCTCACGCATCGCGTTCGCGCATGTTAAAGAGTGGCGTGCTGTCATAGCAACCATGTTACATTCTGTTTCCGTTTGTCCTATGAAGGCCGTCTCGTTTCAACGATAAGTGTTTAAAGTAGGATGCTCGGTATATTGCAGCCTTCAAATGACGCGTCCTACCTCGCATGCAGCCTTCGAAACGAGACACCGCCTGTGCCAAATAAGTAGCTTGTAGCTCATAAAGCTGTAGTTTTAAAGTAGCTTCTCCGTCAGTGGATATCACACCAGTCTTTTCCTACATAGTCACAGTCAGTTGCATTCTTTTCCATGACTCTCTACTTAAGGTTTATTTGCATAGTCTTTGTTCTCAAGCCAGGTTCTACCAGGAAACCTGCGCCTTCCTCATTTTATTTCGTGCCCAACTCCCCTGGAGCTATTTAGATAGACTCAAGTTTTACGTTTTCTGACAGTGTGTCATTTTGTATTGACATCATAAAGGCACTGGTGTCTATTTCAATTGAGCCTCCACACATCATTCTTATTCAGGCTTTCTTTCTTTTTCTCTTTTCAGGATAGTTCGTGAATATTTAGGTGGGGCTCCGTTCTCAGCATATCAGGAGACAATGTACTTTTCCAGGTTTCTCCAGTGGAAGTGGATGGAGAGGTGAGTGGCATCTCCATCAACTTTTCTGATTTGGTGGATTCTGATCACCTCTCACTCTAATAAACAACCTTAATGGAACTCAATCCCTCATTCTCATTCAAAGCCATATTCAAGTGGGGACTTCATATTAGATCTGCATTCCTACTTTATGGTCAGCATTTGTTGTTGAATTGTGTTTTTCTTACCATTGACATACTGTAGCTTTGCGGTGTATAGTAAAGACCACTTGTCACATTTGTATTTACATTTGCATAATAATAAATCAGATCCTATTTGATAAAAAATAAAATGTAAATAAAAATGAACCTGTAAGCATGTACATCCTATTGTGTCCTGAATGAACAAACTTCAAAATGACACATTGCTTTAGGTACAAAAAAAAAGAAATAGTGTCAGTCCTCATCTTAAATAATCATCCATATGCAAAATGAAGCCTGCACACTATTTATAGAAGAAAGACATAAATCATTACGTGCGTGATAAGTATATACACTTTGGTCACAGATGAACTTCCTCAGTGCTTGATTGCCATACCAAACATAGGATATATTTAAAGTCATACAAGTCATATGTTAACATGGTCACATGACACAGCATGACAATCAAACTCCCACAATACATACCAACACCAATACACCTTACACAATACAAAAACTCATTGATTCAAGGTTTGGTAGTACACTAGACAATGGAAGTGTGTATGTATGTATGTATGTATGTATGTATGTGTATATATATATATATATATATATATATATATATATATATATATATATATTAGGGCTGTCGATTTAACACGTTAATTCAGTGGAATTTAATTGTTTTTTTTTTCAATAACGCGTTAAAAAAATGTATGCAATTAATCGCAATGCCCACGGACCATAATAAGGAAGACTCCTGAGAAATGTAAGCTTGTAGTACCACCTGTTTACTCCAGAGGTCAGTAATTGAAATTTCAGCTGTGTGGCAATGAAAACAACCGTCCAGCAGACAGAACGCATGTTAGAACACTTGATGGAGCGCAAATTCAAACTAAGGTTTCTCAAGATGTGTTCTAAGTATTAAACTATATTTAACTTGACACAGTGACCTAAACATTTTATGTTTATGACGCAACGCACCCGAGACGCCACACAAGCATGTCTGATGCAGGTGTAAATTCTTAAACAAGTATAATTATATTTACAATATAATTAATTTGATTAAAAATTGTAATCGATTGACAGCCCTAATATATATATATATATATATATATATATATATATATATATATATATATATATATATAAATAAAGAGATGTCAGGCTTCATCTTAAACACATACAGGATCAACTTCGATTCATAACACAGCCAGTAATTAATTATTTGCAAATGAAACACTGAAATTATTGAAATGTATGCAGTGAAATTATTTAAACTGTATTTCATTTGCAGGCAACCAGTAACCAAAAACACATTCAGACTCTACAGGGTATTGGGAAAGGGCGGATTTGGTGAGGTGGGTAGTTTCATTAGTTGCAGTTTTTATGACCTCATATTACTTGCATGAAATATTTTTACTTTTAAAAATTCATTTGTCTCATATTAATAGTATTTAAGTGAACTGTAAAATGCTAAAAGGTTATTTTAATGTTGAGAACACAAAAAAGGTTGACCAGTCTTAACATCCTAACATACACTTTCACTTATATGTTGAAAAGTGTAAATGTTGAAGAAATGTGTGTTTTATTTGTATTTACCCAGTTACATTTCAAAAGAAAATGCAATATAATTTGAGAGAGCAGAAGTCCAATTTCACAACAAGCAAAAAGCATTTATACCTTCCTTTAATTTTTCCTCGGTCCTTTTATCTTTTCCACCATATGTGTCTTCAGGTTTGTGCCTGCCAGGTTCGTGCCACTGGTAAGATGTACGCCTGTAAAAAGCTGGAGAAGAAACGGGTGAAGAAAAGAAAAGGTGAAGCAATGGCATTAAATGAAAAACGCATTTTAGAAAAAGTTAACAGTAGTTTTGTAGTAAGTACTACTTTCTTTTTATTCCTCATTTTTTACCTTTAACATGACGATCACAGTTGCATGTTGGTCTTGTCTGTATTATTTGTGCATTAAGAGTTTGACACTCTCTCTGTGATTCAGTTTCCGTGAGGAGTTTTTCCCAGCTGTATAAGAAGCAAATATTTTATTCAGATGCTTTATTATGGGTAACATATCACTAAATACTGTATTGTCAAAAGTAGAAGTTAACAACTAATTGCTGGGTGTTTCTTCAAATATTGGCACTTTTTGACCCGGTGAACTTGATATAAACTCTATTAAAATATATGTCATACTCTCACTAGTTCATATAATTTGCCCACTGACAATGTCCAACTGTAGACATACATGCATCTCAGGAGAATCCTGTTATTTATGTGATTTTTCTGAAATGTCATGAACCCTCTCTTTACACCACATCTAAAATTATGGATTGTTTTTGATAGCATTCTGTGGTGGAAGTAACACCTTTTTTTTTAATGAAATGGCAGACATTTGTCTTGTTAAGGCTAATTTCATAGCTAGCATTTTATGTATTCTAAATACACACAATTAATATTCATATTGTGCATAACTTGACAAAATGCAAAAAAAAAAAGAAGTGATATTTACATTTAAATTTGTAGATTTTTCTTTATTTTCATACCACCTGTCCTGTCCACATTTCATCTCAGGCATGCTCTTCACTGACATTTATGTCTATTTGGTAACACCCCTTTGTTAAAATTGTATTAGTGGCAAAATTGTTGGTTGCAATGGAAATTTAAGTTTTCTATTGTTCACCATAAATATTTAAAAGCTTTAGAGAAAGATTATTCACTCTTTGTTTTGATTATCATGGTATTTTAATATTGAACAACTGGGTCTGGTACCAGTATAAAACAAGAAAATCTATTTTTAAAAGGCATTTGTAAAATAGTTGTAAATAAATTAAGTCTTGGTAAAAGTTTCCAGGTCCATTTTAATATGACCTTATAATAATAATAATAATAATAATAATAAATCTGTTGGTTGAAATATGCTATTTTTAATAAAAATCAACTCCTGTGACATTAAATTGCTCAAAGTTGATGAAACACCCTGCTATGAATTGAATTATTTTCTTACCTCCTCACTAGCTTAATCGCAGAGATGCCTCTGCTTTATAACAGCTGTTTGGCTATGATCCATAATGTCAGTCATAAACTTTCCTTTAATATTACTGTTTAAAAAGAAGAATTTGGAGATATTTAAAGAGTAAAAAGATTTTCAAATAAAACGTACATCACCTAGCAGCCCTAAAACAACCTTAAAATAGCCTCAACAAACTTTGAAAGAGTGTAATTTTAACAACATCTCTGATACTGTTGATCTGCTATTAGTTTTTTCTTTGTCTTTGTTGTATTCAATAGAAATAAAGTAGTGCTTTCAAAGAATTAACACTTTCAGTGAATGCTGAAACTATTCCAAGGTTGTTTAAACATTGCTTCGTGATATTTAAATAAAAACACAAAAACTATTTCACTGTATGAAATAGTGACTTTTACCCATTTAGTAGAGCACAACTTTGACCAGCCACTTTTTTAGTGGCCTAGGTTCTGGAAGCATTTTTCCCATTCATTTTCTCCAGAGGTCTAAGCCTTGAACCAAATCAACCAGCTCTCAGATTGATCACAACATTAAAACATTTGATTCAATGCAAAAAATGTCCTGAAATAAGAAATAAAGACAAGCATAGCATGAAAGAAGGTGTATTTGTGGAAGAATGAACAAACTGCTCAACCCACACTGAAAAAACAAACAAACAAACTGTTACGCGGTTCAAGGATGGGAAATCAGGAGGCGGGAACCAGCTGAGCAGTCAACGTAAACTTTAATGATACAAAGGAACTTAAACATAACATAAAATACACAGACACGTGTGTGTACACACACACACACACACACACACACACACACACACACACACACACACACACACACAGTGGCCGTGTGCATCTCTCGCTCTCTCTAGTGTCCCCGGCTCCTCCTTTATCTCTCTCCCGCTGATTGGATAACTCTGCGTCGGGCGTGCATCCTCTCGGACCCTCCTCCTCATCACATACACAAAAAGCAACGATTTTTTTGGCTTAGCAACCATAACATTTTAATAAATAGCTTCTACACAGAAGTGTACATATTTATAGAATTTTTAGCTTTGCTTAATTTTTATAAATATAAATTTTAAGGTGAAGTTAAGAGTTACATAAAGTAAATGAATAACCGTGAGCTCCTTAAACGTCTTTAGCTACAAATGCATAACATTAAGATTTTAAGTACTGCTAACTCAAGCAATCAAGTACAGAACCGAGGTTGTGGGGAATACACATATGCCCTTGCATTTGAATAATTTAAGCATGTTTGTTTGGTCAAAAGGAACTTTTGTGTGCATTTAATTTATAGGCAATTTTATAGTATTGTTAATGTTTTACTGTAAATTGCTGTTTCGTGTAAAGCCACCATTAGGGTGATTATAGTGTTTGCGTTAGTTAACTTGGATCCTCTTCAATCCATGTAATGTTTTCTTTGCACATGTGAATATGCATAGCTGATGTGCATCTTTATGAGCACTTCTGTGTGGAATCAAGTTTCCCTGACCTCGGTTATTATTTTGCTTAGTGCCAAGTAAATTAAGTAGATACAATGATATAAATGCTGATTTGAAACAACTTGCTATAAGCTGAAAGTTGAATGGTGTGATACATTTGTGTATATCTTACGTTTTTCTAGTTGTGCTGACATAAAATGACAATAAGTTGAATTTACTTAAAAAGCGTGATTCAAAAATGCTTTGGATATAAATGGAAGTAAAATCCAGAACAAACATTGTTTTCAGTGCACAAAGCATTGTAAGAAAATAATATTTAATAA
Source organism: Moxostoma hubbsi (assembly GCA_032164185.1). Taxonomy (NCBI): domain Eukaryota; kingdom Metazoa; phylum Chordata; class Actinopteri; order Cypriniformes; family Catostomidae; genus Moxostoma; species Moxostoma hubbsi. The sequence continues at coordinate 38,434,400 of JAVLUX010000012.1, read as the reverse complement.
GCCAGGGTTCAGTTTTTTTGTCCTTTTAATATATTTTCTTATCAGAAAAGTCACTCCAGAATGTTATGCTCTAACACTACAATTTAACAGGTAATTATCTGGGTAGTTCTCTAACGTTACTTAGCTTGCATCCGCCATCGTTTAAAACTTTATCACAACCCTGCTAGCTGCAATTCCTGTTTACACGGTAACAGCATCTTCTTTGATTGATCTCACTAAATTCAGGATTATGGGTAGTGTGATACTTCATTCCAAATTCTGCAATTAAACATGATTTTTGAAAAATCACATGATGGGTCTGTCTTAAAAGGTTTATACGTTATCACTAAAAGCTATTTTCCTGTGGAGATTTTGAATGGGATTTTTGCTTCAAGAACCCTACTTTTGCACTCTAAAGATATAAATGTTTTTATTAAAATATTTACTTGTGAAGTGTTGATTTAAATGAACTGAAGGGTTATACTGTAGTACTATATAGTAGAAAACCAATACACAAGTACACTTAAAGAGAATGGCCGAATTCATTGATACGATACACTGCTTTTGTAGAGAATACATTTCTCTATTACTGGTGTGTGTGTGTAATGCTCATGCCATTTTGTGATTTAGATGATTTTTTTTTTAATTCTAATATAATTTCAAACTTGTATTCATTTATTTTTTTCTGTGGAACACACAAGGAGATGTTCAGCAAATATCCTGGCTTCTCTTTACTATAAGGTGGAAGTGAATGACAATGCTGTAAATGTCCAAATATGGCACAAAAGGCACTATAAAATGGTCCACATGACTTCTGTGTTGTACTGCAAGTCTTTGCTGAAAAATTTCCATCTCAGATCTCATTCGTCCCATTTTTCAATTTACGTGAAAGCAGTAAATTCCATTGATTTAATAATTCTGTGAATTTAATCGCATGGCTTTAAATGAAGTGGTATATAGCACAGGAGTTGCATGGACCACTTTTATGATACATTTACTTTATAGTGCTTTTCTTTTGTCATATTTGGAGCTTGACAGCCATGGGAAAAAATTCTCCCCATGAATTACATATAAGAAAGAAAATCAAACAAGTTCACAATGACCAGAGGGCGAGTGTAAATGAAAACTGGCCACTAAAACAGATCTTAAACATTTTAGGATCCTAAAATAATGGAGAATTTTTAATAGAGACCAGCCAAGTGAACATGTCTACACACACTCATATAGCACACAGCGCCTGCAGTGTAATGTCAACCTCTGATTCATTCCACTACAGCTGTAGAGCACCCGATCCTCTGTCCACCCACCCACACACTAACACACACACGCTCATAGCCAAATACACATACAGGTGTGTTGTGCTTAGTACTGCTGTGATGTGCAAGTGTCTGTTAGATATATAATGTTTGTAAGAGAATATGTGTGTTTGCAAGAACAATAATGCATTTGTGCGCGTGTGCGCGTGTGTGTGTGTGTGTGTGTTTGTGTATTCACACTGAACGATTGCTCCTCATGAACTACTTCACAAATGAGGACATCTCTGTTGCCTAGCAACGCTGACCAAACAGCAGCGGAGTCAAGTGCTCTAAAACCTAAACCCACTCACACACTCACACACACACACACCTCTCTCTCCAGCTGCAGAGCTTATTCAGTATAAGTATAAACAGACTCATGTTTAAAGTTGGGGGATGTCAAGTAAACTCCAACAGTATAAAGTGGAATAATGCCATGACTAATGTGAGCTGTGAATGATGAGAAACAGATTTTTTGTCTCTTTGATTATGTCTACAGTATACATTACTTCCCCATCAAAGCCAAAATACACCTACACAGAAACTGAGAAATTAAATATTTTTTTGATTGTACAATTATAAAAAAAAACAAATCTAACATTGTGTAGGTCCCCCTAGTGCCGCCAAAACCGCGCCAACTGCCCCTTATTGGATGTTTATTGTTTTTTGCACAATTCAGATTAAATTCTAGAGACTGTTCTGTGTGAATAATCCCATGAGATCAGCAGTTGTATAAATACTCAAACCAACCCATCTGGCACCAACAAGCCATGTGATTATCTAATTAGCCAATCATGTGGCAGCTGTGCAGTGCATAAAATCAAGCAGATACGGGTCAGGATCTTAAGTTAATGTTCACATAAACCATCAGAATGGGGGAAAAATGTGGCATGATTGTTGGTGCCAGATGGGCTGGTTTGAGTATTTCTGAAACTGCTGATCTCCGAACCTCCAAACACCAGACACCAAATGAGAATTTGCATGCCCCCCCCCCCCCCCTCCCCCCTCCGGACATCTGCATATAAAAGTAGCTGGAATGCAATTCCATTCAGGTTTTGTGCTGAGGAGCCTAGACGAGGTCTGGCCATTGCAGTGACTAGTACAGTGTGGCAAGAGGGACACAATGTCTTGTTCCCTCCATCAGGTAACGGAGGTTACGACATTAACCATGACGTTCTCCTTCTGTCACTCACTCGACCTTGTGTCGATGTAGAGACACTCAGGTCCCTATAGAAAAACACCACAACAGCTGAACCGTGTTACGTGAACTGCTGATGCTGCTGCGTGCGTAATAGCAGGTGCATCAGACTGCACGTAACCTCCCCCAACGCCCCAAAAGACGTCATGTTGTTCCCCACATCCCTGATTGGGGGAAGCAACATAACTAGCATGCGCCAGCTGCAGCCTTTTCTCTCTATGTTTTCTCTCCACAGAGTATTAGATTTGGCTTGGGCCATCTAATGCTATCATACGCATTGGGAAGGTGTTCTTTTCCTTTCCTAATCTTTCAGGGGGAAACGACCCCGCAGAGACCACATCCTGCCCAAAAGGGGAGGTCAACATGTGGCAATATGACACATGGGCTCAGAAGCCACACATGGAAGAGGTGCGGTGGTAGGTCCCGCCACGAAAAGGGAGGGGGGGGGGGGGGGCTCTACAAACACAGTGACCGGGGCTAGAGAGAGCTCTGCCCAAGGGAGCTAGCTGCAAACTCCTACGCCGAGTTCGCAAACCATAGGGCTAGGGAGGAAGAACATCAAGGGTCCACGACTTTGTGAACTCGACTGGGGGTAAAAGCGCACGTTTTCGCCTCAGGGGAGGGGAAAGGCGCTATATGCAAGCGATACACCCGGCCAGCTCTTCCTTATTACTGAAATCTACCTGCTCGTACCTGAAAGAACACGGGATGAAACCGGCTCAATACAGAGATTGTAAAATCTTGCGAAGGTATTGGATGTTGCCCAGCCCGCTGCTCTGCAGATGTCTGCTAGAGAGGTGCAATTGGCAGAGCATCTAAAGCTCTGCGTGCAATCCAAGTAGGTGCGCAAAGGATGCACTGGACACAGCTACGACAGGGCTGGGTCTGCCTCCTCCCGGGTCAGTGCTTGCAGGTTCACCACCTGATCCCTGAAGAGGGTCGTGGGAACATTGTGCACACAACTCTGTTGGCGTCTCAGGATCACGTGAGAATCTGCTGGACCGAACTCCAGGCAAGAGTCACTGACAGAGAACGCTTGCAGGTCCCCCAACCTCTTGATGGAGGTGAGTGCAATCAGGAGGGCTGTCTTTAAGGAGAGGGCTTTCAGCTCGATTGACTCTAGTGGCTCAAATGGGGCTCTCCGAAGGCCCAAGAGGACCATGGAGAAATCTCATGAGGGGAAGAGGCATGGCCTGGTAGGATACAGCCTCCGGGAGGAACCTGATGATCTGGTCATGTTTTCCTAGGGACTTACCATCCACTGCGTCGTGGTGTGCGGCTATAGCGGCTATGTATACCTTTCAAGGTGGAGGGAGACAGCCGCCCTTCCAGTCTCTCCTGCAGGAAAAAAAGCACTGACCTGACTGTGAGTCTCTTGTGGTCTTTGGGTCGGGAAGAACACCAAATCATGAACAAAAGCCACTTCAGGGCATAAAGCTGCCTGGTAGAGGGAGCTGTGGCTTGAGTGATCGTGACAAAGCCTGCTGGTGGTATGCCACTTAGATATTCTGCATCCCGTCCAAGGGCCAGTCGTGGAGGATCCAGAGGTCTGGCCGCAGGTGCCAGATTGTGCCCCTTCCCTGAGAAAGAAGGTCCTTCCTCAGAGGAATCTGTCAGGGAGGGGCTGTCGCGAGGAGCGTGAGGTCCAAGAACCAAGTCTGGGAGGGCCAGTATGTGGCCCACGAGGGTGACTTGTTCCTCATCCTCCCTGACTTTGCCCAAGGTCTGTTCAAGAAGGCTCACTGGGGGAATGTGTATTTGCGCATCCCCCGGGTGCCAGCGCCTGTCCCAATGGGGGTTCCCTTCAGGGAAAACCAGAGCGGGCAGTGGGAGGATTCCCAGGAAGCGAAAAGGTCTACCTGTGCTTTGCATAATTGACTCCAAATCAGCGGGACCACCTGGGGGTGGAGTCTCCACTCTCCACTGAGTGTTGCCTGCTGCGACAGCGCGTCCACTGTGGCGTTGAGGCTGCCCAGGATATGAGTGTCCCCCAGCAACCTCAGCCACTGCTGACTCCAGAGGAGGAGATGACGGGCGAGTAGCGACATGTGACGACATCGCCTTGGCAATTTATATATGCTACTGTCGCTGTGTTGTCGGACCGGACAAACACATGCTTGCCCTGGATCAATGGCAATAGCCTCCACACGGTGAGTAGTAAATCCAGCAACTCTAGGCAGTTGATGTGCCAACCCAGTTGCGGTCCTGACCAGGAACTGGCAGCTGTGTACACATTGCACACCACGCCCCAGTCCCATTTGGAGGCATCTGTGGTGACCACGACACGTCTGGACACTTGCTGTAGGGGAACTCCTGTCCGTAGAAATGCAAGGTCTGTCCAAGGGCTGAATAAGTGGTGGTAGAGCAGTGTGATAGCTATGCGAAGTGTGCCGCAGTGCCATGCCCATCTCGGGACTCGAGTCTGAAGCCAGTGCTGAAGCAGTCTCATATTCATCAACCCAAGGGGCGTGTCTGCCGCTGAGGAAGCCATATACCCCAGGAGCCTCTGAATGTGTTTCAGTGGAACCACTGTCCTCCGAGTCTAACTCCTTGCCAAGAGAAGAGATGCTCTGAACCAGGGAGCAAACAAGCGTGCTGGGAAACGGGAGGTCCCCGGGGAATTACCCGGCAAATCCGCACCTATTGAACTCCCCAAATTGCCTCCAGCGCCAGCTGGGCCGGCCTCATACCCGTGGGTAGAAGGTGCAGAGCAGGGGGTGGCTAGAGCGGCTTTCCCGCAGAAAAAGGAAAGCTGCGACCACAACATTGCCATGGTCATATTCTCGCAATGAGAACATAAACCATCCACAAATGCTGCCTCTGTGGGATTGCTGCCCAGACACGGGAGGCAGTGTCCGTTGGAAGCGGAGAGATAACTACAGGAATCACACAAAGACGGAAAGGCATCTTTATAACAATGCGTCTTTAAAAAGACGTTCTACGTCAATGTGTGTGCTCTAAAAGAGACAATATACTCTTTAGCAGGAATATACACTCTTTTAGAGCTGTCGAAGTCCCCAGGGGTGAAATCTGCACTTGACGTGTATAAGGAGAGATAGCCGCTGGAAATGTGATGTATATCCAACAGCATCGGTTTTTTTTAGGTGAATGGAACAGCAGTAGTATTCAGCTCGCTGATAGTACAACCGCTCGGCTCCGAAGAAAAAATCTGAATGGAATTCCATTCCAGCTCCTTTTATCCGGGGGAGTGGCATACAAATTCTAATCGCCAATTCTCATTGATCTTTTCTCAAAGAATGGGAGGTGTTCGGGGCTCTCGAGTGACCCGTAGTGTCACTACATCAATACAATGTCGATTGAGTGACAGAAGGGGAAACAAAGTTTTCAAATTAAAACCGATTAGTGTGGACGAGGCCTGAGTTTCTGCATTATTTGTGACATTCTCAAATAATGTTAAACATGGATCATCAGGTAAATCAAATAATTTACTTTTTCTGTGTTAAAATACTTTCTCATATCCAAACTTAATATGCAGAGACAAATATAAATAAGCCATTCATAGATTAATTTTCTTGAAAACTGTAAGCACTTTGTCTCTGGGGCACCAGAAAATCTTCTGTTTGATTTGACAATGACATTTACTCGACCAATCCTGTGAGTTGGCGGACAGGAGACATATTCGGAAAGTATATTTTTGCAGTTCTATTTGATGGTGCAAGTGGCACAGAAATTACATACTTCAGCTTTAACCTAATGCACCAAATAGTATGAAATTCATGTTATCAAATCAACTTTATACTCAAATGCTAATAATTAATGTTCATTATAAATGTACTTTATATTATTTTATATTAATATGCTTTGTATATTAAAATGGATAAATACGTTGAAGCCTTTTCAATTATGGTCTCAGACTTTTGGACCCCACTCTACATATATAGATTATTATTTTACATTGAGACCACTCTAATTTGGTCCCTATCAGTGTCTCGTTAGCATTAAAAGGTCCTTTGATTGCCCTCATTGTATTGTTAAGCTGCAGGTTCCCATGGTTACATCAACTTCTTGTTTAAGTTCACAGACTGTATACTTCTGAAACCCGACCAGCTAAAATTATGGTTGTAACCACTAAAGGGTGAAACCCCCTCCTAGCACTGTGGTTTTCAACTTTTGCTGTGGTTCTTATGACATGTCACTCAACAGATCATAGTGGACATGCTGGTGAGAAATTATAAGACACTGCAGTGATACTGAGATGTAGCGCTGGCTGGTCAACTTCAAATGTACTTCTGAGGAATTGGCCTTATGAATTTTGGAAAAAACTTAACATAGACTCACACTAAAGTGGAGACCCAAGCCATATCTAGGGACCAGCATTTTATTAAGTCTTACGGGTTCAACTCACAACACCTTAATAACTGCATAGAAATGCCCTGCAACCACCCAGAACATCCTAGCATCATGGTGGTGAGTTTTGTATGGGCAAGCACAACTCATATTGTCTCCTGAAATTTTTAAAATCGAATTGCCTTTTCTGCTCACAAATGCAGTCACAATTTCAATATAGCAACATTTATACTGTTTTACATGCACCACAATGTTTGTATCCTGCCTTAATTCATGAATAGATAACAATGCACCTCTCTCTCTCTCTCATATTTTCTCTCCTAGGTTAGTTTGGCATATGCATATGAGACTAAGGATGCACTATGTTTGGTGCTGACTATAATGAATGGTGGTGACCTAAAGTTTCATATCTATAACATGGGAAACTCTGGCTTTGATGAGCAGCGTGCAATCTTTTATGCAGCAGAGATATGCTGTGGCTTAGAGGACCTACATCGAGAGAGGATCATCTACAGGTGTGTGTGTGTGTGTGTGTGTTCGTGTTCTTTTTATCTGCATGTATTCATACTGTCCACAGAAAAAAACAGGACCTGTTGTGAAAGTCATGCATTGACATATGCATGATTATTATTGCAAATTTTGAGGATACCACATTTTAGCATTGGTAAAGCAATTTTTTATGTCACTTCACATTTGAATATATCTTGATTTTTAATCTATTTCAAATAAAGCTGAAAAAAAACTGCACACTGCTTTAGCTTGCAAGAAGTCCAATATTTATTGAGATGGCAAATTTAGCAGCCCAGATCATTAAATGTTATACTACCACCCCCATAAACTGTGGCCCTAAACATTATTTGGATGCTTAAGTCGTACTTAAAAATGTATAAATTTACAAATATCAAACCAAGTTATTTTTAAACAAATAAGTTTATTTACTGGCATGGCACAAGCTGATAGGTCCTTTGAGCATGTAATTTATAAGCCAATCAACTTGCGTACTTCATGGTCCAAGCTGATATGTCAGTCTGTTAGCAAGTCAACTTGGATATCTCTTTGTCTAACATTTAAATTTTCTCAGTTGTTTCAAGTAAGCCAGGTTCACTGCTGGACATAATGAGAGGTTTCTTTCTAAAAACCCTCCTCCTCCCCAGCACCACTGGTCTAGATCTGTTTCAAGTTGACTTTATTTACAGTATGTCTTATTGTTCTGCAGCAGTATGTCCTACAGCAGGGGTTTTCAAATTGTGTGAAAGTGAGCCTCCCCCTAGAGAACATGAAGACAGCCGTGCACCCCTCAATTCCCCCCACACACACACACTTTTTTTTTTTAAGATACACTTTTTTATTAAGCTATCAACATTCCATTTTAAATTCAGTTTCATTTTGAAATAGGTTATATTTTTTCTTAACATTTCAAACACGTTTTGTCTTTTTAAAACAAATTGTGAACACATTTTTAACACATTCAGGCAATTGTGAAACTGTTAAAATTAGCCTTCTGAACAGAATCCTTCACAGACAAAAAACTAAAAGTATTCTCAACATAGACAGACAGAACAGACATAGAATGAAATCAGCACGATGGACAGCTCTATTTTCTGATCACTGAACAGATAACCCTCGATGGTCAAATAACTAAACTGGAAACATGTTCATTAACAGCCACAGGCTACTAATGTTATCTCACTTGAATAAGAGCTATTTTGGAGATTTTAGGCTACTTAAGCCAATTCAACTTTGAAAACATCAACATCAGACATCAAACAACATCAGCTATGGACAGCGCTGATTTGTCACAGTATCAAATGCGTAAAAATCACTTCCATATAGGTCTACGTTAAGCAAAAGAACAAAATTTATAAAAATGTCTGATTGACGATTTTGCCTCTTCATTTTCATCATCCCTACGTCAGTGGGAACAATGAGTCTGAATTTTTGATGCACACAGGTGATTGCTGCTGGGCTGCATAGTAGAAAGGAATAAACGTAAATCGTCCTCCACCTGCACCTTTGATCGCTATTTGCTTTTAAGCAGGGTCAAAGCAGAAAACCTGCACTCACATAAGTGGAGGTGAAGGGGATGAGGACTTTCATAGCCTTTCGAGAGAGGTGGGGAAACTCAGTCCTATACGTAAAGCAACGCGATATGATGCTTCAGTCACCTTAGTATTAACAGAGCTAAAAGTCTGGATTTCTCACTTTTGTGTTTGCAATTCTTTTAGCTTTCTGTCAAAAAATTCCATTGTCTTGACCACCAGACTAGAGCTTGGCCTCAATGTGATGCTGGAGATTACAGGGTCTCATACTATAATTTTCTAGTACTGTCATTGTTATTTTTGCAAATAACACACTGTGGCAGTGGCGCGTCATCGGGACCGGTCTACGAAAATCCCAACTTTAAACATTTGTGATCATACTTCCTCCGTTATTTTGCTTGGCCCAGAATCTGCCCCCTCTCCTGTAGACTTTTGTATTGTAGACACTAGAAAGCGATCCATTTTGCATTTTGCTACACGCATATGTATAACATGCACTTTGACATGCAAACTAGCAGGACCCCCGCTCTGCGCCTCCCTGGGGCTCTCTGGCGCCCCCTCATCAATTGAAAACCTCTGTCCAACAGAATTTGTCTAATTGTGCGGCAGCATGTCTAAGTTAGTTGAGTTAAGAGGTCTAGCATCATTTGTTTTGCATATTGAACTTTGAACTTTGTTTGAGATTTTGTTATCTAATGCCATCAAATTACCACTATTATTATTATTATTGTTATTAGAGTTCTATTCTATAAATTACTTTTTTACAGAGACCTGAAACCTGAGAATATTCTCCTAGATGACCGTGGTAAGCATGTTTTGTTCACACACTACCTATATTATACAGTTTGTTTCTGCTGTGCTTTTCCTTGTTTGTATTCACCCTAATTTTTACTCTTGTACTCTTATTACACCTAATTAACACTCAATTATTCAATTATTGTTACTTCTCTTATCAAAGCATTTATCTCTATGAGAATGCCTGGAGTGTATAGAAGTGTCATGTCTGGACTTGTTAGGACCAATGCTGAATGTTTTAATGGGATGTTAATCACCAGGGCACATCCGTATATCAGATCTGGGATTGGCCGTCCAGATTCCAGAAGGAGAGACGATACGAGGGCGTGTTGGGACAGTGGGATATATGGGTAAGGTCCAATCACATTCTGTATCTCTTCACCCATGTATGTCAGTGTTGTAGATCAGTGGTTCTCAACCAGTGAGTAGCGACCCAAAAATGGGATGCGGGTCTGTTCTAATAGAGTTGCAGACAGCAGGAAAATACAATGGCAAATGCAAGAATTAAAATGCAGTAAACCATATAATTGTGAATAGTTAAGCAAAAATAAATAGGTTTGTAAATATATAGTTCAGTGTTTGTTCCATGTTTAAAATAAATCAGACTTCTGATGTTGTTTATTCTATGTCATTTTAAAATTTGTGTTTGTGTGTGTTTTCAGCACCAGAGGTCATTCAAAACGAGAGCTACACCTTCAGTCCTGACTGGTGGGGTTTGGGCTGTCTCGTTTACGAGATGATTCAGGGTCAGTCTCCGTTCCGCCGCCGTAAAGAGCGTGTGAAGAGGGAGGAGGTAGACCACCGTGTGTGCGAGGACCAGGAGGAATACTCAGACAAATTCTCAGAAGATGCTAAAGACATCTGCCGACAGGTGGACACTTTATACTCTGTAGTACTGTTGAAGAAATAGTTCACCAAAATATGAAACCCAATTTTATTTTCATTCTTATAGGAAACAAAAGAGTAGATGTAAGGCAGAATGTGAGAACAGCTCTTTTTCATACAATGAAAGGAAATGGGGATTTTTGCTGCCACAAGGACAAAAATAAATTAATAAAATAAAAGCACCATCACCTCTGCCGTAGCTCCCAAAGTTCATTCAGATCATTTTAAACTAAAGGAACAGTTCACCCAAATATGTAAATACTCTCATCATTTACTCACCGTCATACCATCCCGGATGTTTATGACTTTGTTTGCTGAACACAAATGAAGATTTTTAGTAGAATAGCTCAGCTTTTAGTATAATGTTACAGCAGTTTGTACAATGCAAGTGAATGGTGGCCAGAACTTTGAAGCTAAAAAAATGCATATAAAGAAAGCATAAAAGGAATCCATTAGACTCTAGTTGTTTAATCCATGTCTTCAGAAGCAAAATGATGGGTGGGTGAGAAACTGATAAATATTTAAGTCCTTTTTTAGTATAAATCTCCGCTTTCACTTTCAGAAGAAAGAAAGTCACACACATCTGGGATGGCATGAGGGTGAGTAAAGGATAAGAGAATTAAAAACATTTTTGGTGAACTGTTTCTTACAATTAACATTTACTGTAAGTACATAGTGAAACAAAATATTTTGCATTCTGTCTGAACATCATGTTAAGGTAGAGGGGAGTTTCTTCATGAGAAAGAGTTATGTAGTTGTGGAGGAGTATGTGTTGTTTAGTCCTCTCTCATGGTGTTATGGAAGACACCCTCTAGGTCAGATTTAGTATCATGGTTCACTGGGATTTCTACTCTTCTAGGGGCTTTTTTTCATTGTTTGACATGATTTCCTCTGTCTGAGATCAATTTCCCTCTCTTTTTCTGGACTCTACAGTTGTTATGTAAAGATCCAAAGGAGCGCTTGGGATGTAAAGGTTGCGGAGCTGCTGAAGTCAAACTGCATCCCATTTTCCGCAACATCAACTTCAAGCGATTGGAGGCCAACATGCTGGACCCGCCCTTCTGTCCTGATGTGAGTTAATGATTGGCCCATTTCATGCTCAGATTTTCCCATTGGACTAAGTATGAAAATTAGACGCTATGGTGTTTTTGTCAAGGAAAGCAAGCAGGAGATTGGCTGAAGTTCACATCTCAATTCACATACTTACACTACACACTAAAATTATATACTAGTTTGGTGATTAGAAAGCACATTGTTTTCAGTAAGTAAAAAGACAGTACACCGATGCATCTTGCTACCACAGGCCCCTTTGCATCTAGCTAATTTAATTTCCATAAATGTTATTATTACTTCACTTTTACATTTGTATTTACAAACTGGTATACTATTTTAACTGTACTAAGACATGTGCTCAAGACAAGTTGAGATCTATTGCTTGTCTGAGAGATGCTAGTTCAAATCTGGCTCGCACCAATTCGGTCTACTTTTTTATCACGGACAGTAAAACAGCTCACAGAGAGATGTAGTACATTATGTATACTGTCTATTCTTTTATGCTGCATGCTTATGCGTATCTAATGCAATCATTTTCAGACATTTATAAGTGTCCAAATACATTTTGGGCCACTTTATATACATTTCACATGTTTTGAAGTGATTCATATGAAAATGCTATGATTTACAGTATACTGAATGTTTATATTTGATTTCCTCTCTGCTGTAGTATTGCTGTCTGATTAGGTCATCAGGTTGCAGGTTTGTTTATGCATGTCTTATCTGCTGTTTCTCCCAGCCGCGTGCAGTGTACTGCAAGGATGTTCTGGACATTGAGCAGTTTTCCACAGTCAAAGGTGTAAACCTCGATCCTACAGATGATGACTTCTACCACAAGTTTGTAACAGGGAGTGTCTCCATCCCCTGGCAGAATGAGGTACTGCACTCTGGTCAGTCCTTAACAGTATTTTCTTTTGTAAATGCAAGGCTGTGAAGTAGTTCAAGGTTTGATGACCACAGTGCAGTTGCTTATCACTTTGCCACCTTCTGACCGAACAGACGCTTTTGAACTAGTAATCGTTGTTCGGCTGTTTCTGAGCTAGATAGTTAATCGGTGATAGTAGTTCAATGGGCAAGCACATTTTAGGGATTAAACTTGAAAAATGTCTTGTGAAAATCTCAAATGAGAAAGAATTTTAAACATAACTGAGAAATCCGTTAAGTATCATGAACTACAAAAGAGTCAACTCAGAGCAATATCCTAGTTGGTAATGTGGCCATGATGTGAAGCAGAAAACGGGGCTAGAATGACTAGAACAAAGTGTGTACAATCGTGTGCTTGTGTGTGTATTTCAGATGATTGAGATGGAGTGCTTTAAGGAGATTAATGTATTCGAGATGGACGGAGCACTGTGTTCTGATCTGGATGTGAACAGGCCAAACCCCGCACCCAAGCGAGGATTCTTCTACCGCTTATTCCACAGAGAGGCAAGTGCTAGCGTGCCACCCACTGTGGTCAGAAGGGGTGGGGCTTGGCTCTTTCCAAACAGACATTTCCCACCTTCTTCAATTGGTTTTGGTCCTTATGTACACTTGTTTACCATTTATGATCTTCAATGATAAATCTTCTGCTTGACCATACTTTTAATTTCTATCCCATTGGTGATAGTAACACAAGAGGGTGAAAGTGTCCCAAATTAAATTTTTTGGTTTACATAGCACATAGAGAAATATTTAGAATCTTATTGTTCAACTCTGTGATGTGAATGTTGCCTGTATTTCATTCGCTCTCATTTTTGTGTTTATATGGTGGACACAAATCTGCTATACTCTTTTAAACTAAACTTAATTTAGCTTTACTCTTACTAATTCTAACCAGAGTTCAGTCATGACAACGTCGACAATAAAAAAAATTGTTGACAAAAATTTTCAACGTCGAATAGTCGTTTGAGCTCATTTAACGTAACATGAGATCAGAGCCGCACTGCACACGCCTGACTGAGGAGAGGAAGAATTACACAGATCACAGTCCAGATGCACTCTAAACCTTCCAAACAGCTTCATCTTATGTAGATTGCAAAATACAAGGGAATTATATGGAGCCGGAGCTCTTTAAAAGAAACACCATGGTGTTACATCTTAAATGCAGTTATATTTAATGCGTTATAGCTTTATTAAAGTTCAAATAATATGGAAGCAGGTCTTTACTTAATTAAACTTAGTACAAAGTATTTTTTCCCTTTATTTCAGTGAATGTCATTTAGTGATATTTTTAAAAGATGACTTTGTCCTCTTTATTGTTAGTAAGCATGTTTAATACAACCTTTTAAGTCGGGCACAGGCTGAATAATTGGTTAAGTGCTAATGATTAATCGTTGCAATAATCGCCAAAATAGTCGAATAATCGTTCTAATAATCTTTAGATTAATCGATTATCAAAATAATCCTTGGTTGCAACCCTAATGGGTCATTATCAAAATATGTGACAAACACGTCCCTTGACTTTTCAGTCATGAAAAACATTTTTAAAAAAAACAAACAAAAAAAACAATTTGATTAATAATAATTTAAAAGGCATCATTCTATAAATTAACCATTTATTAAATAAAAACACATGGTTTTACTTTATATTTTTTACATACCGTTTTTTAGAAATTATAATGTGGTTAAGCAAGCACTTCTATGACATTATATATTTGTACTCTTTTTCTTAGGTTAAAGGAATAGTTCACCCAAAAATGAAATTGTGTATAACTTTCTTCTTCTGCTGAACACAAAATGTGATTTTTTTTTTTGAAGAATATTTTAGCTCTGTAGTTTCATACAATGCAAGTGAATGGGTGCCAAAATGTTTACACTCCAAAAAGCACATAAAGGCATCATAAAAGTAATCCATAGAACCCCAGTAGATAAATCCATATATTCAGAAGTGATGGGTGTGGATGAGAAACAGATAAAAATGTAAGTAATGTTTTTCTAGAAATTCTCCTTCCTGCCCAGTACGGAGTAAGAAGAATGTGAAAGTGATCTGTATCTCACCCAAAACTTGTATTTTCAAAATACAATAAATTATAGAAAAGTATTTCTAAGGTCAAAGTTCAGAGGAAGAACTCAAATGCTCAAATGTGCATATAGTGATTTTCCCACCATGTTCAAAAAAAAATATTAATTTACATTTTAACTGCATTTTTTTAATTGTTTAAGTCTTAAAAAGTGAATAAATTAAAGGATATAGCAAATACAGCATATTGCATGGTCTTGTAAGTGTGAGTCCCAGGTAAATACAAAATATTGAATTTGGGTCCTGGGCTGAGAAAGTTTAAGAACCCCTGATTTAATCTAATGACCGAAGATAGCAATGTCTGCCAGTGCCTGATTTAGCTATGGTTTACTTTGATAAAGGTTCGGTTCTATGTGTTATGGCCAAAAGCAGACCTTACCGTGCAAGCTCATAGAAGAAAAAGCCCCAGAAACCACCTGAGCAGATGGCATTTTCAGAGAAATCTCGCAGCATGGTGCATTGAAATGGCTTACTTTCAAACTGAGCAAATTTTAATGTTAAGCAAAGAGAGAACTTTCAAGAGCTTTCATGCATGTTGAGTACACAAAAGTAGCGAAAACTTTGAAAAGAAGAAAAAGAATAATCCTTAGAAGAAAAATAGTGTCTCCTCGCTTTCAGTGCTTGGGCCCTAATAATCTTTCGAAGATCAATAGAGCTTCCGCACCTTGCCCTTTTTTTTATTATTATCCCCTCCCCTCTAATCACCTAGCTCCGTTCTGGTTTGTAATGCCCGTCAGTGTTTGATTTTAAGGATTTTTTTGGTTTAATTTTGTATGATAAACAGTTTTGGTACTGTGTTGGGTCTCCACTTGATATCCACCACTGGGGCCAGAAGCAAAATCAGTTGAAAATCACTGCCTTCTCCACATTCAACATAACTTGTCACTGTGTTCCTCCATTTGCAGGTTTGTTTTAGAAGTGCCATCAGTGAGGAGGAGAAGCCATCTTGACTTTTTAAACCACTCCCACTTCCTATCAGCTGCCAATCAGAATGCTAAACGTTTGAATGTTCAACTGTATTTATGAACTGTATTAAACTGTATCATAACTAAAGTAAAGGGTATGAGTTTAAAGAATTTTGTACATTTGTACTTGAACTGTGTAGATGTATATTTTCACTAAAGGTTGTATTGTACAAAAAGCCATTGAAATACCACTTGAATGCATATATATAATGTTTTTATTGTTATTATTTTTCATCTGTAATGAATATGAAATGTGTATTTTTTTTAAGCACAATATCTACATTCAGGTTTTAACGTCCTGTCTGCCTTTGTATGTTCAATTTGTTTGGCTGGTCAGATTTGGTGCACTTGTGTGCAGTGGGGTAAGAAAAGCGAACTGTTTAATATGTCATCATAATGTCATTACAACCGATATGTTTTTATAGAGCCAATGCCGATGTTTAGAGAGCAGCGTGGCTGATGGCTTACGGCTGGTGTTACGCCAATATACAGTATACAATTTAATGAAGATAGTAAATACCTTCAAGACGTACACAATTTTTTACTCAAAATCCATACAAAACAATTTGAAAACAAAAAGCAGTAGATTTTGGATCTGACACAAGAGGGAGCAGATCAGGCAAGTGCCAAATGGCCAAATATCAGTTGAATAATTAGCCTGACCGATATATCGCATTGGTCTATCACTTCAATGGTGATTACCAATGTATTTTAAAACAGTCAGTGCATGAAGTAACCCCAACATCCTGGACCTCTGTGTATCAGGCGACTAACCCCATGTCTTATTTATGTGCACCAGCTGCTTGTTTAAAAAGACACAAACACCTTTACACTCCTTTGTAGTTATTTCCAGACTGCTCTATGTGAATGTTAAACGCTGTCACGTAACATTACATTCTGATGCAGAAGAAACAGTGATACGGACAGAAAATCGTACTATATATTTTGTTTTTGCTTGAGAAAATAAATAAATTGTACTTTTTAAAAGAATGCATAAAATTATGCAAACTTAGACTACGTAAGGTGAGTCACCCCAATTTGGCAGCCACCATTTTTAGATCACATTACCAACCGAATGCTACTCACCTTATTTTAGTAACTCTCATGTAATCGGAAAAAATAGAAGTTTATTCAGAACTATTGTGGTTTGTGGTTGCATGCATGACATTTTTTTTTTTACATGCAACCACAAAATGGTATGTGCTAAATCTAACAAATAATTACTAGTACACCTTTAAAAGGGCTGTTGGTAGATTTTTGAACAGACATACTGAGTAACTAACGATTATTTTAATTAGTCAAGCATTGTTATTTGCCAGTGCAGATAACCTTAAAGTGAACAAATATTAGGCCTTGTCAGTACAGATCACTCTATTAAGGTTTCAGTTTTGATGGGAGGAATTGGGACTGCTTTTTAGGGCATTACGAGTGTAAGTTGTTGTTTTGCTAATTTCCACTGCATACAGTTCAGTTATCCTGACATTTACCCAAAACTACATTTGTGACCTTTAGTGCCATCAGGAAGCTTTACAGTGGTTTTAACCAGGCCAGTATAAACTACCTAATATAAATATTTAATCTTTACATTTGCTCACAGGACAGCTCTTAAATGAGCTGTTGATGTTGCCTTAGGTGTCATATCTTCAATGAATATTCCAAATTGAGTGTGTGAGTGTGTGTGTATGCATTCCTGTATGGCAGTGAGTTAAAGGGCATGATTTTTTCCCATACTTTTAAGCCTCAGGCCATGAGACACATACGGTGTCTGATTGCTCTGTTAATGCACACTGCAATTTGTTCGTCATCGACATGCATATAAACTTCACATTATCTTTATGTTCCATGTTATTGCTTTTTTGTTGCCTTTTGTTTGTAATTAGTTATTTTTAGTTTTTAGCTTTTTGTTTGTATTTAAATGGCATTATTTGAATCACAAAATGAATGCTTCCATCCTAAGTTGGAAACTAGTCTCACATTTACCTCTACCATCATTCCAAAACTAGTAAACATACAAAAACAGCATATATTCTTACTCCCTTTGACTTTGACTTTTCCTCAAATGCCTTTAAACAACATTTTGTTTTCATGCAATTCTTTAAAGCTGAAGTGTGTCATTTTTCAGAGTTGACATACTTTCTCATATCCCAGCTTAATATAGAGATAATTACAAGTAAGCCATTCATAGGTTAGCCATTAGATTTTCCCTGAAACGTGTAAATACTGTGACTCTGTTGTGCCATTTTTGGAGTGTCTGTTTAAAGGGATAGTTCACCCAAAAATGAATATTCTCTCAACATTTACCTACCCTCATGCCATCCCAGATGTGTATGACTTTCTTTCTTCTTCTGAACACAAACAAAAAAAAATTTTTAAGAATATTTCAGCTCTGTTGTTCCATACAATGCAAGTGAATGGTGGCCAGAACTTTTAAGCTCCAAAAAGCACATAAGTGCAGCATAAAAGTAATCCATTTGACTCCAGTTTTTAAATTCAGTCTTCTGAAGTGATATGATAGACCTGTGTGACAAGCAGATCAATATCTAAGTCCTTTTTACTATAAATTATCCACCCTTTCCAGTAGGTGGTGATATGCACAAAGAATGTGAATCACCAAAAACAAAACAAGAAGAACACTTAGGAGAGAGTAGAGCATTTAGAAGGGGTGGTGAAAGTTGACAATTATGGTAAAAAAAAAGATTCCTCACCCATACCTATCAAATGACTTCTCAAGACATGGATTTAACTACTAGAGTCATATTGATTACTTTTATTCTGCTTTTCTATGTTTTTTGGAGCTTCAAATTTCTGGCCATCATTCACTTGCATTGAATGGACTGACAGAGCTAAGATATTTTTCTTAAAATCTTCATTTGTGTTTAGCAGAAGAAAGAAAGTCAAACATATCTGAGATGACATGAGGGTGAGTAACTCATGAGAGCATTTTCATTTTGGGGTGATCTGTGCCTTTAAGAATCCCGACCAGCCTGACACAGTAAAATTGGCTCATCTAATGGTGTGAGTTTTAGGCTTGAATATCTGACTGTTTGACCAATGGCAGATGGGAGATAGAAAACCCCTTTTTGAAGACCTGTCGTTATTTATACATATCTGTTGCAGAAATTACACACTTCAGCTTTAACCTCTTTGACAGTAAATCTTAAATAGGAATCACTGTTTGCTATTCACTGACATTACCTCTAACTAGTTTTCACCCATGCTATCTGTCTCTTTATAAGGTTAAAAGGAGCTTTATGGTCCCTTTTGCAAAGCTGTGAACTCTTCTTTTATTCCCATATGTGTGCATGTTCTACTGTATCTATGGTTTGACAAGAGGACAAGCATCCACTTCAGTTGACAATAAAAATATGTGGTGACTAAAGGCCCTTAAGAACTTATGATTTCTGTAAAATTCAAAAGAAGCGTATATATATATATATATATATATATATATATATATATATATATATATATATATATATATATATTTAAAAATGATGCTGCATTTTTCACTCATGCCCTAATCTGTTTTTTTTCTTCTGTGTATTCACATCTTTGATTCAGATACTCTGTAAAATATGAAATGAATTTAACCTACTCTTTTTGTGCGTCTATAAAGATAAACAAGTGCCAAAACAAGCCATTGTCTGTATATTGGATCGATTTGTGCATTCAAGTCAAAGGTGAATTTTGTTAAATGTTGAAACACTGTCCTGTCCCGGCTTATTGTGTTGTGGCTCTTAAACACTGGCACTATCCGAACATTGTTCTGTTTGTTTGAGCATCCCGACCACCCCAACACTGACTCGACCAATTCAGTTAGTTTGCGGCAGAACTATCTGTTTGTCCAACCAATGGCAGAAAAGGAAATGTTGAAGAAATGGAGTTTTGGCCTGTACACAAATGAGTTCTTTGTGAAAATGGTCTGACTATCTTTTAACCTTTTCTCCACTTTTCTAACTAAACATTCTTTTTAAATTCTATCACGCTGTTAATTTTTAGTTAATGCCTCTTTCTGGTTTATATAAATCCATCTTGAATATCTGTACAAAGTAGAATTATTCAAATCATTTTTATCCACTGATTGGTTGATATTAAGCATCCACTAACTGCAAGCTTTAGTTGCGTGCCAACTGGTGCCAACAAGGCAGATAATGGATGCCATGATGTAAGATTTATGATCTGTCTTTCAAGCCACTGATGCCAACAGAACTGTGAAAGCTCTGTCTGGTCTTGTAACATACCTGACATCTGGAATTATTAAATGATACACTGCCATTTGTATAAATCTTACCGGTCTTGTCATGTGTAACTGTGACGGCTTTGGATAGTTTTTAAAAAAATAACGCTTTCTCACCAGTTGATCTATCTACACTGTAAAAAATAACTTCCATTTTGTCAGGCAAACTTTATTTTAAAAGCTGGTTGAACTATCAAATGTAGAAAAAGTTGTGATTACTTTAACTATTTATTAACATTTATGCCTTTCTGTGTGACACATTTCAAACTTTAAACAGCAAGAACATACAATGTCAAGTTGTGACTAAAAGGTAGAACTTGCAGTCTTTTGAGGATGCTCAGTCTGATCAATGCTGAGGATTTGCTGCTAGTTTGGTTTGATGCCAAATATTACAGAATATTGTCTTATTTAATATAATATAATTTATGTTATGTTAATATTGATTAGTGCCATTTTTATGTTGGAATTTTTGATTGACTTTAATAGTTGGCGACAATGCACTATCGTGCACTAAATATATACACTGCATAGGATTGTTTATTTAGTGGATTTTCTGTAGAGACTTTGTGAACATCTGTGCAGTGAAAACTTCATGTTTACTGTGGTAAGTCAGTGAAGGCCAGGGCTCCCGCTGGAAAATCAGGAATTATTAGGCAATTTTAAAATTGTGATTTTTGATTCTTAAGAATATTATCCCGTAGTCATGGTACAATTCTGAAAATTCATGGGTCAAATGATTTATAAACTTTATATTGTTGCATCTGCCACTGAGCATACCAATTGTAGAAACAATTTGTGTGGAGGCAATATGCATAATCCCTTTAATTTATGTATCTTTGCTCAAAGCATGGCAACATGTGAGTACAATTAACTTATTATTGTTTAGAATTAATGTAGTAGATGCTTCTTGTTTTTGGGTTTGAATTATGTCTTGATGCAAAATTTTACAAACGTTTTAGTGGTAATTACTGGCACTGCTGTTTAAGTCAGCCATACTAAACAGTGTTTTGGTGGGGCTGACAGATGAACTGTAATGGGAATGAAAAGCTGCTTAAAGAATTTCTTGCTCCAAACTTGTGAACATGTAGAAATCACTGTTATTTTTGAGTGTGTTGGACTCTATCTATGTCTGTCTGTCTGTCTATCTATCTCTGTCTGTCTGTCTATCTATCTATCTATCTATCTATCTATCTATCTATCTATCTATCTATCTATCTCTGTCTGTATATCTCTGTCTGTCTGTCTATCTATTTCTGTCTGTCTATCTATCTCTTTCTGTCTGTCTGTCTGTCTGTCTATCTATCTCTTTCTGTCTGTCTATCTATCTATCTATCTATCTATCTATCTATCTATCTATCTCTTTCTGTCTGTCTATCTATCTATCTATCTATCTATCTATCTATCTGTCTATCTCTGTCTGTCTGTCTACCTATCTATCTATCTATCTATGTCTGTCTGTCTGTCTATCTATCTATCTATGTCTGTCTGTCTGTCTGTCTGTCTATCTCTGTCTGTCTGTCTGTCTATCTCTGTCTGTCTGTCTGTCTATCTATCTATCTATCTATCTATCTATCTGTCTGTCTGTCTGTCTGTCTGTCTGTCTGTCTATCTATCTATCTATCTATCTATATCTGTCTGTCTGTCTGTCTGTCTGTCTGTCTGTCTACCTACCTACCTACCTATCTATCTATCTATCTATCTATCTATCTATCTATCTATGTCTGTCTGTCTATCTCTGTCTGTCTGTCTACCTATCTATCTATCTCTTTCTGTCTGTCTATCTATTCAATTCAATTCAATTCAAAGGGGCTTTATTGGCATTCATGTAAACAACACAATATTGCCAAAGCACAGGCTGTGTAAAAAAAGAACTACACCTTAATCTATAATTACATTTAACAAATAGAAAAATAAATAATAAAAATAAATACAAAACAGGTTCAGAACTGTTGAAGACCACAGTGTTTAAAAAAGTGAAGAACACTGACACACAAATGAATATACACGCATAAACTGAGGGTCACTGTGGTGGACATTGGGGTGACACACGGGGGTAAAACACATAACACAGGTTCACCCGCTGTCTCTCAGGCTGTGACACGTTAAAACGTATCTTGCAGCCAGTGCTGCTGTGTGTCCCTCTCCAAATATTATATTAATTTTTTCTTGTTCTGTAATGGTTGTAAATTTGTCAATGCTGTTTGTTAATTTAGTTATATAAATGTCCCTTGTATCTTGATATTTTGGGCAGTGAAGTAGAAAGTGCACCTCTGTCTCAACCTCACCTGTCGTACAGTGAGCACACACCCTTTCTTCTCTGGGTAACCATGTTTTTCTGTGTCTGCCTCTCTCGATGGCGAGACTGTGCTCACTGAGCCTGTACTTGCTCAGGATCTGTCTCTGCTTTGTATCTCTGACAGTCAGGAGATACTCTTCCAATTCATACTTTGATTTTAGAGTCCGATAGAATTGTAATTTGCTTTGTGTTTTAGTTTCTTGATCCCAATGTTCCAGATAGGTGATTTGAGATTGTCTGATGATCTGATTTATTCTGATGTTTGGTTGTAAAGCAGTGCTGGTCTGAGGCTGGTTAGTGTAGTTCTCATCACTGAGTGGACCCCATACCTCACTTCCATACAGCGCTGTGGGCTGTGTGACAATATCAAAGATCTTACACCAGATTGGAATTGGTAATTCAGTATTATAGAACTTTTTCTTAATAGCGTATAGAGCTCTTCGAGCTTTTACTTTAAGTGCATACACTGCCTTACTGAAACTCCATGATGCAGTGATAATCAGCCCAAGGTAAGTATACTGCATAGTGTGCTCTAGTGCGGTGCTGCCTAGAGAGAACTGGTATCTGTGTTCCTGACATCTGGGCTTTTTCTGAAAGACCATAATGTTTGTCTTCTTCAGGTTGACTGCCAGGGCCCATTTCTGGCAGTAGTTCTCCAGTAGGTCCAGATGTTGCTGTAGTCCCTGTGGGGTGGGTGACAGCAGCACCAGGTCATCTGCATAGAGCAAAAACTTGATGTCTTTATATTGCAGAGTGAGTCCAGGGGCTGTAGACTGTTCCAACAGCACCGCTAATTCATTAATGTAAATGTTGAAGAGTGTTGGACTCAGACTACAGCCCTGTCTCACTCCTCTCTTCTGGGTTAAGAACTCTGTTTGTTTGTTGCCAATTCTTATTGCACATTTGTTGTCCGAATACATCGATTTAATGATGTCATAAACTTTACCCCCCTACACCACTTTGTAATCATTTGTAATATAGTCCGTCGTGCCAAATAGAATCAAATGCTTTTTTGAAATCATCAAAGCATGCAGATATTTTCCCTTGTTTGGTCTGGTTTACGTGTTTATTGATTAGGGTGTGTAAGGGTGTAAATGTGGTCTGTAGTTCTATCATTTGGAAGGAAGCCAATCTGACTCTTGCTCAGGACGTTGTGTTCGTTAAGGAAGTTTACAATTCTATTATTTAAAATACTACTAAATAACTTCCCCAGATTACTGCTCACACAAACGCCTCTGAAATTATTCAGGTCCAATTTGTCCCCACTCTTGTGAATTGGGGTGATAAGTCCTTGGCTCCAGATGTCAGGGAAACAGCCCGAACTAAGTACAAGGTTGAATAATTTGAGCACAGCCGTCTGCAGGTCAGGTGTGCTTTGTTTCAGCATTTCACCTAAGATGTTGTCAGCACAACAAGATTTTTTGCATTTTTGGCTTTTAAGTTTTTGGACCGATTCATCGTATGTGATTGTAAAGTCCAGTGGATTCTGGTTATTTTTTATTGTGTTTTCATATATTTGTAGTTTTTGTTTGACCTGATTAGAATTGTCATTTAGTTGTTTTGGTGGGATTTCTTTATATAAGTTTTCAAAATGTTTTTTCCAAATTTCTCCATTTTGGATTGGCAAATCTTGTTGTTTTGTCTGTGTGAGTGAGTGTGTGTGAGAGTGAGTGTGTGTGTGGTGTGTGAGTGTGTGTTTGTTTGTGTGTGTATGTGCTTGAAGTGTTCTTATCTCTGTAATAGCTGGTTGCACAGTGTTTGTAGCATCTCTTTAATGTACCCCAGCTCACTGGTTGTCGTGAGTGTGGGTGTGGCAGCGGGCCGGGCCACAGCTTCAGCATAGCTCTGTGCTCTCTGCTGTGGGGGTCTCTCCTGGTGTGGGGTACTTTTTTGTTTCCTTTTCCTTGTGGGGGGTTGATGGCCAGCAGGTGGGTGTGGAGCAGGTAAGTGTGGGTTTACAGGTGTGTAAGGAGCCTCAGGTAGGTGTGTTGGGGGTACTGGACGACATAAGTCAAAGGGGCATATCTGGGCATGTAGGGGTGGATGGGCCGGTAGTGTCCTGGTGTCGTTGGAAAGGGGCTCAGTGATGTTGGATTGCGGCCCAGGGCAGCATCCTTTAGGTTCTTTGCAAAAACACGCACTCTGTCTTTGTGTAGGTGAATTCCATCATAGAGATGGTGGAGGCCAATGTGGTGGTGGTGGGCCAGGTGCACATTGGGGAGCGTAGAACATCCTCGTGAGATTTCAGCATTGATGTTGTTGATGACATGAGGTGGTGTGTCACGTCTCGGCAGGATCGTGGAGATGACAATACGGGTCTCTGGGAACTTTTTGCTGGTGATTTCTGCAACTTTCTTCACAGCATCAGCAGTACTGTTGCGCAGTGTGTGAAGGTCATTAGTCCCAGTGTGAATAATCACACATGAGGGGTTTCCCGAGAAGTCTCTAAGGAGTTGATAGGTGTGGCCTGTTGTGCTGCATTGTTTTGCTGAAACTTTGTTGATATGGGAAGAGCTTCTGTGGGTCCAGGAACTTCCCATTAGAGTCCATCAGAATGTAAACATCTGGACCAGGGTCTGATGGGTTACAGTGAGGAGGCTGGGGTGATGTAGATGCAGTTGATGTTGATGCAGACTGTGTGTCTGCATATGTGTCATTTTTGGAGGTTACAGGCTTTGTAGTGCTGCAGTGAGGTGTACTATATCTGCTATTCTCCTGTTGATCTCTTAGCTCTTTAAACTTTCTGGAGAGGTCTGGAGAGGTCTTTTTCTTTACTCTCTGTGTCTTCTGTTAATTTGTCAATCTGTGCACGGAGAGTGTGATTTTCTTCTTTAAGTTCTTTGAGAGCTGCTGTGAGTTTAGTAATGGAGGTGTTGCTCTCTTTCTTCAGCTGTTGGAGTTCGTCTTTGAGCTGTTGGATGCAGATGTTTGTGTTGTGTGTGTCTGACTGTCTGTTTTGAATGTGTTCTCTAAACTCAATAAAGTCTGTGGCAGGGCGGAGGGCCGGGTCGTGACGATACACACTCGGTCCCGCCCTCCGCCCTGCCACAGTCCAGTTCCAGCAAGGCCAGACTGTCTCTCAGCTGACGCTCATACGGTGAGGGTGGGGGGTTTTCTACACTCTCCTCCTCAGAGTCGGAGCAGTTTGCAGGGGTCTTGTCTCTCTCCTCTGACTTTCAACGTAGTAAATATTTCCTCAAATGAGTTCAAGCTTGCCTCATTGCCTTGCAGAAGTATAGTGCCTTTAGTGTAGTAAGTTATGGTGAGAATGGGGTTGTCTGTGTCCAGCATTTCATCTTCACATACAGTTAATCTCCCACCTCTGCCAATTCCTTCTTTAAAAACATGCTTAAATTAATCACAGATGGCTGATTTTCATGCAGTAACCAGTGGTGTAAAAAATGTAATTATTTTTTATTCTTTTCTCATTCAGTTGAATGTAGTCTGCATAAAGACTATCAGGATTTTCTTTCAGTGTTTTCTCTTTGTGCTTTTTCCTTGCCTGCACACTTTTACACTTCTCAGGGTAGATGACCTCCCTGCACTGATTGGCCTTTAGTCGTCATGGTGATCACTCTGGGAACTGTGCCAGAACTGCCGTTTACTTTAGCTTTAGCCTTAGCTTGCAACGATGGGATATTTTGATAGATATAGTTCAAATTTATAGTTTTATTGCTGTTCTATGCCAATTAAAGCTCACCTGTCTGTTTAGTGTTCAGAGATCACTGTTGTAGAATATTTTTTATTTGTTGTAGTCAATTTAATTAGTCCTTTCAGGTTTTGGAGGGAAAATGCAGGTAGCTCATGTATTTATGTTCCGGTAGCCAGGTGCTAATTTTAATTTTACTTTCTGTCTCATTTTTCTTAATTGTTCAGGAGCTCATTTTAGAGTGGCTGCTCAGTCTCTCTCTCTCTCTCTGTCTGTCTGTCTGTTGTCTATCTATCTATCTATCTAGAACACTCAAACAACCACTTAACAACACCTAGCAATAAATCTTAAAAAATAAATCATATATAAATTCATAGACTTCATAATATGCCCTAACAAAACGAAATCACATTTTGATTGACCTGAAAAATTGTGAGATGTATGTTGTTACAGTTTTTCTCAATCTCTTTGGCTCATTTCTCGAATGAGAATTATTATTATAATTTTTTTTTTCAATACAGTTCAAATCTCTGAACAATTAGCTTCTTGTTCACACCAGAATTTTATTTCTTATTCATTTAAGCAAATTGCACGTGTTTTGGCACATGTGTGCAAAAGAGTAAGTACAATTGACTAAAATTTGCACAATATCTAAATGCACATGACTTGCTGATCAAAACCGACGAGTTGATTCTCAGTGAAATGGTCATACTCTTCACAACTTCTAAACATTCTTTAATCGTGTGAGCCATCACATGCAAAATTATAATTTATCAAAATCTGTCAGACATACATGTATATTCCATAAATAACTATGACATGGAATGTTTGTGATGTCTTATAAATCTTTGGTCAGACCAACAAGAGGGATATGATATCCACCAAGAAGATGGGAACTTGTAGTGTTACATACTGTGAGGAGGAACAATTTGTAGTTTTTTTTACAGAACTACAACAGGTTTTTCCATTGTAGCTGTATTTTATTTTATTTTTTCTTGGATTTAATTTTGTGGCAATCTTCTGAAGAAATGTGTATAAATGGAAATGTGTATAAATGGACATGCAAATGTGAATTTTTGGTTTACATGTAGCACATTCCTACAAAACTAAATTTACTGTATACATACAAATGTGCATATCCTTTTTCTGTGTACTACAGTATTGTACAGTATTGACTTTTCCCAGTAAACTTTTACCTGTTGAAATCGGTATCTAAATAGCCCAGTGTGATACACGATAGCATTCAGCTAGAAAACTGACATTCTTGTATAGTACAGTAAGCAGTCAGTGTCAACAAAAAAATTAATTTGTGAAATTTGTACAAAAAACATTTCCAGGGTTGACTGCCATGGTGAAAAAACATCTAAACATTTTGACCAGTGTGGCTCACACGATGACAAAAAACAAAACCTAGTTTTTGTGTCAGTAAATTGGCCAATGCCACCAATATGAAAACATTTCTATCTATCTATCTATCTATCTATCTATCTATCTATCTATCTATATGAAAACATTTCATATTGGTGGCATTGGCCAATTTACTGACACATTAACTAGGTTTTGAAGCATGATTAAAATGTTTTGGTTGAGTTACTACATTTAACAGATGTGCAATAGTGTTGTGATGTCCCATAAAACAGTTGTGACAATTGCACTTACCGTTTAGAGAACGTTAAAACTGTTTAAAAAAATTAGCCAAAGCGATTGAGAAAAACTGTAATATGTTGAACTGACCACAGGTTTTCATCTGGGGTTATTTATTTGATTTTGAGCACGCATATTGCATCAAAACAAATGAGTGTGGGTCACATTTTTAAAAGAAAGAAAACTAAATAAGAAATAGTACAGTAAATGAAAAAGTTCATGTTGCTATCAAAGGATGCTTTTCTACTGGACATCTTGAAAATAAATAAACTTTATAATCTCTTGATATACTGTATAAATGTCTCCAAAAGTTATTTAGACATTAAGCCATAATACAATTGTATAAATTTCATTGCATTACATCAAATATAAAGCAGCAAAATGGGCATTTATATAGTAAAGAAAGTACAAACAAAACATTTCATAAGAAGAAATACAGTATGTGGTTTTAAGTTATAAGACAATAGATATATTGTTCAAAATTAAGACTTTCTGGCTGACAGACTTAGTGGAACATGTTCGTAGTTAATGTGATTACTACACCTGAGGTTACTTTGCTACCTGTGTAAACATGAGGGCAACTGACATCTGACATCTACTAAAAATGACTATGGGATCAGATAAAAAAATGTCTAAGGAAAATAAAGTTAGATATGAAAAGGTTTAGAATCATTTGTTTGCATATGATTTGATATTTTGTATCTCATATAGTATAATGTTATACATTTGTAAAAGTGGCTTAAGTGTCCAAATACTTTTTGTAGCCACTATGTTCTGTTTGTATATGCTATATATTTGGAAAAGCCATCAACAAATGTGTTAAAGTATATACAGTACAATTAATTAAGAGAAAGAAAAAATTAACAAAACATTACACTGTAAAATAGTCAGGGAGATTGGGTAAAACCTGGGTATTTTCTGGTTGGGTGTCACCTCATCCTCATTTTCTGGTTATGAAGGTGCAACAACAGTGCAGGTCTTTAGTCCTCTGGAGGTATGTGTTTGAGACGAGGAACGAGACTGGACTTCATTAGCGTTTTCAAACAGAGACTTCAGTTTTGGATGCAGGTCACCCCACACATCACCCATCTATGTGGAGTTAAAACAGTAGTATTAATAAACATAATAGTATTAATAATCAGCTGAAGCCTTGAATGAATAGTACACCCAAATAAATTAGTTAATTTAATAATTTACATCTCGTTCTCAACCCATTGTCGCAGGGCAGAGGGTGGGGCCGGGTTGTGATTCCACACACCCGGCCCCTAAATGGGCTGATTAGCCTGAGAGGGATAAGGGCTGACTGGAGACGGCAGTGTTCTCTGAGAAAGAGATTTACGGGCAGCTGTCTAACACCTGTGTGTGTTTGTGTCTTTTGGTTCAGTTCTTCATTAAACTATTATTTATATTTTCAAGCCGGTTCTCACCTCCTCCTTTCCATTAACCCCTTTACACTGGTGCCGTCATATGGATTACTTTTAAGATGCCTTTTCTGTACTTTTTGGTGCTTCAAAGTTCTGGCCACCATTCACTTGCTTTGAATGGACCAACAGAGCTGAGATATTCAACTTAAAATTTGTGTTTGTGTTCAGCAAAAGAAAAAAAGTCATACACATCTGGGATGGCATGAGGGTGTGTAAATGATGAGATAACTTTTATTTTTGGGTGAACTATCCCTTTAAGGCTAATGCTTTATTTAGGTTTAAATCAATAAACCTACCTCCCTACCTTAAACCTAAGGTTAAACCTACACCTTAAACCTTAACCTAACCAATAGTCAGGGTTGGGGAGTAACAGAATGCATGTAATGGGAATGCGTATTTAAAATACAAAGTAGAGGTAACTGTATTCCACTACAGTTACAATTTAAATAATTGGTATTTAGAATACAGTTACATTCCAAAAGTATTTTGATTACTGAACAGATTACTTTGCATTTTATTGTCATTTTTCATTTAATATTTAGTTCTTTCAGATAGAAAACATTTATACATATAAATTATGTCATCCAAAGAGCATTTGAACAGCGGTAAAACAGCGGTTTCTTATGATGTGTTACATTCATACGAGCAGACAGAGAAGTAAGTTTGAAGTAAGTTTGGAGCAGAAGAAATAGAAAAATACCTTGTATAAATTGTCAGCTTTATGCTAAGCTACAATGCTATTTCTAGCCATTTTACATGCAAGTTAACAGGCACTATCATGTTTTTTTATTCAGATAATTTACGTTGGATATATTCTTTTTTTTCTGGTAAGACCGTTGATATTAGGGCAAAAATCGTATTCTTGATAGTAATTTTTGCATTGTTTTCCTGTTAAAATATACAAAAATCCTTAAAACAAGATCAATTAGATTGATCTTGTTTTAGAAACAACACTGCATAAGATATTTAGGTTATTCAGAGAATGTATTTTTAACATGTGTATTTTGTCTTACTGTACTGGCAGAGTTTTTATAGTCAAAACAAGTGAAAAAATCTACCAGTGCTGAAGAAGTAATCCAAAGTATTTAGAATACATTACTGACCTGGAGTAATCTAACGGAATACGTTACAAATGACATATTACAGCATGTATTCTGTAATCTGTAGTGGAATACATTTCAAAAGTAACCCTCCCAACCCAGGCAATAGCGTCATAAAGAGCAAATATGACATAAATAGATTTCAGATTAATGTGCTATCGCTTTAACAACATTTTCAGCACTTTCAGCTCACATGTCAATTCGTGTGCCGTTCTTCAGGACTCTTACCCCTGTCCTTTGTGTTGCAAGTGCAATACGCAATTACTTGAGCTTCTCAGGGACGGATTACCGACTGTGCCAATGGGTCTAGTGCCCAGGGGCCCTTGACTGCCCAGGGGTTCCCTGGGCTTTAAGGCTGCACGATCTAATTAGGTAATCACCCCTGCTTGAAAACCCTTTTGGGCATGAACAACGAACACCCAACCCCCCCCCGCCCAACTTTTGGGTGGAGGTGGGCCCTTGGAGATAATTGTCCCCAGGGCCTTTGCATGTCATAATCCGTCCCTGGAGCTACTGCGCAATTTTAATCACACTTGAAGAAGCTTATGAATGTAGTTGGTTATGTAATGCACTTGTCAAATGTATCGCTTTTTTTGTGCGATTTTGTGTTAGTGTAAACGCACCTCTTTGTGTCCTTGTATCTGTGAGTGGACAAATGTCCCCAGAATAGAAGTTACAAGTGGCAGATGTGTGAAAACCAGTTGAGTTTCTTGATGAAGACACAAAAGGGAGAAATAGCTCCTCATCTCCATGGTGATTATTGTGTTTTCTTGCTGTAAAATAAAGTGAAGATAAGAAATGTAATCATTTTCCTTTTTGTGCATATTTATAAGGTACCATGATATGTTCATGTTTTATTGATTTTTATTGAAGTACCTTGGAGGACCATGTACATGCCATGATATTAGAGGTATATGGTAATATTATAGATGGCATATGAATATTCGAATAATACAGTAAATTGGTTAGTGCCAATATAAATATAAAAACTGAAAAAAAAAAAAAAAACATGGTGTTACTTAAGCCACTTAGGCTATTTGATAATGTTAACTGCCACTTTTCAAGTTCCAATCAATTCCAGATACATTATTTTCTCATTTACTGTAATATTCAAATTCATCAATCATTATGGAAGCAATATAAAGCTTGAATTTGTGTGTGTTAAATGTATTACCTGTGTAAGTCTAGACTGCTCCGAGAAGCTCTGCCTCTTTAAATGTGTCGCCACAGGGCCGTTGTGCTTTTCAAATGCTCTCTGATGCTCTAACAGCACACCATTGTCATGGCGATCACAGAGGTCCTATAAACAAAATACATTAAAATATGTTGTATAGTAGAATCTGAATGTTGCTAATGACAGTCTGTTCAATTGTTAAAAGTGTAAAACCATTCGCAGATATCAGTTACAGCATACATGTAGAATTACTTCACTACACTTTCCATTACCAAATGCATATGGACCTTAAACACTTTTTAAATGCTGTTTTGTAATACTTCTTATGGTGTATACATATATACATCAGGCATCAGCAACTCTTTATATTCTCCTGCTATAAAAACCAAGTTGTGGTGGTCAAATTGGTTTTTGCTTGTCTTTCGATGGCAACTGCTTTTTTGCCTATCCAAAGTGGTCTATCAGCTCTACACTGATGATCTAGGTTTATCTTGAACAACCATCTAGAGCAGCCTGGAACCTCTAATGACCATAAATGACCACTTTGGACCAGCTTAGACTAACTAGATTTGGCTGGATTTTTTTTAGCAGAGTAATAATACCACAAATAGCCTACACACACAGTTTGTACTGTTATTACTTACTTTATATGACTGCAGCTGTTCAAGGAAAAGATTCAGTTTCTCGACGACCTCATCCTCCTCTCTGCTGCCCTGAAGAAAAATTATTTGTTGTTTTTTTTCTGTTAAATATTCAGTTTAATTTGTATTCAACCAGACCAAAATTAGCTCCATAATATTGTGTCTTTGATGACATTGCGGTGTTAATTTGTGATTAGGGTCTATTTGTCCAGTGAAAGAGAAAATGGGTCTAGTAGCTACAATTCAGTGATGTGAATAATATTAGTTAATGCTCAATATTGATGGATTTTTGTTCAATACCTGGTGTGCTGCTTTGTCTGCAAGTAGACCAAATTCTCCTGACAGTTCCACAAGTGACTTCCTCTGAGTCTTCCATGCTTTGCCTAATGTGGCACTATCAGGCAGATCTGATGTGTCCGAACCCAGTTCACTACAGAGGGAATCATGCAATTGGGTTATTTTACAATAACCTAAACTAAATCTAAAATTAAATATACAATTATTTACTATAAACATTGATGGAGATGTAATTGATTACTCTTTTAAAGGGATAGTTCACCCAAAAACGAAAAGTCTTTCATCATTTACACACCCTCATGCCGTCCCAGTTGTGTGACTTTCTTTCTTCTGCTGAACATAAAAAAAGTTTTTTAGAAGAATATCTCAGCCCTGTTGGTCCATTCATGCAAGTGAATGGTGGCTAGAACTTTGATGGTCCAAAAAACATAAAAGTAATCCATACTAGACTCCAGTTGTTAAATCCATGTATTCAGAAGTGATTTGATAGGTGTGGGTGAGAAACAGATCAATATTTAAGTTCTTTTTTACTGTAAGTTCTCATCTCGGCCCAGAAGGTGGCGATAGGCATAAATGTGAATAGCCAATACAAAAGAAGAAGATTGAGAAAGTGAAGGTAAAAGTGGAGATTTATAGTAAAAAAGGACTTAAATATTGATCTGTTTCTCACCCATACCTATCATATCACCTCAGAATATATGAATTAAACCACTGGAGTCATATGGATTACTTTTATGCTGCCTTTATGTGCTTTTGGAGCTTCAAAGTTCTGGCTACCATTCACTTGCATTTTAGGGACCAAAAGAGCTGAAACATTCTACTAAAATCTTTGTTTGTGTTCTGCAGATGAAAGTCATACACATCTGGGATGGCATGAGGGTGAGCAAATGATGAGAGAATTACATTTTTGGGATAACTATCCCTTTAATATTAGGAAACTATAAAAAAAAATATAATCTAATTTTAACATAAAAAAGCTTTTAATATCAACAGATCATAAAAACCTGGAGCAGCTACACATCTGGAGTACACTGAAAATGTACTTCAACCAATTAATAATAATGAATATTAATTAAATTAGGGCGGCACGGTGGTGCAGCGGTTAGCACTGTCGCCTCACAGCAAGAAGGTCGTGGGTTCAAACCCCGGTTGCCCCGGCCATTCTGTGTGGAGTTTGCATGCTCTCCCCGTGTCTGCGTGGGTTCTCTCCGGGTTCTCCGGCTTCCTCCCACCATCCAAAGACATGCAGGTTAGGTTAATTGGTGTCTCCAAAAATTGCCCTAGGTGTGAATGTGAGTGTGAGTGTGTGTCTGTATATGTGTGGCCCTGCGATGGACTGGCGACCTGTCCAGGGTGTACCCCGCCTTTCGCCCAATGTTAGCTGGGATAGGCTCCAGCCCCCCGCGACCCTGTACGCAGGATAAGCGGTTGACGATGGATGGATGGATGGATGGATAACTATCCCTTTAATATTAGGAAACTATAAAAAAAAATATAATCTAATTTTAACATAAAAAAGCTTTTAATATCAACAGATCATAAAAACCTGGAGCAGCTACACATCTGGAGTACACTGAAAATGTACTTCAACCAATTAATAATAATGAATATTAATTAAATTAGGGCGGCACGGTGGCGCAGCGGTTAGCACTGTCGTCTCACAGTTGCCCCGGTTGCCCCGGCCTTTCTGTGTGGAGTTTGCATGTTCTTGCCCCGTGGGTTCTCTCCGGGTGCTCCGGCTTCCTCCCACCATCCAAAGACATGCAGGCTAGGTTAATTGGTGTCTCCAAAAAATTGCCGTGAGTGTGAGTGTGTGTCTGTCTATGTGTGGCCCTGGCAACCTGTCCAGGGTGTACCCTGACTTTCGCCCAATGTTAGCTGGGATAGGCTCCAGCCCCCCGCGACCCTGTACACAGGATAAGCGGTTGACGATGGATTAATTAAATTAATATAGATATTTAAAATGAACAAGGTCACATTTATATTTGACTTTTTGGTTAAAATAACAAAAAACATACTGTATGTATAGTATTCATTAAATTATTATAGATCATTAAAAAATAATACTATCAAAATCTTTTAAACTTTGAAGATTGAATGTCAGTGGTGTTACTCTCTTATGAATGTATGTCTCTTTTGATTTAATCAGAAAGTGCTTTTGAGCTATTTCTTATCTGAGGGGGTTATACAAATTTGTGGGAACCTGACCACTTTTACTTTCTTTCTTTTTTCTTTTTTGTAATTTTTCTCAGCTGGTCTGTAACATTTTGCTATTGCTAAGAATTACTTCTACTGTATCTTATGTGCTAATATTTTTGATGGTTTGTAGGTTTGCAAACAATTATATTTA
Source organism: Moxostoma hubbsi (assembly GCA_032164185.1). NCBI lineage: Eukaryota > Metazoa > Chordata > Actinopteri > Cypriniformes > Catostomidae > Moxostoma > Moxostoma hubbsi. The sequence goes on along the minus strand of JAVLUX010000012.1, from coordinate 38,400,070 downwards.
AATTCACAATACTAAACAATTATATAAAACTAAAAGCTTCATTGATTTTTGACCGTAAACAAACATACATTCCATATGTTTCATCATTGTTAATAATGGATAGATGTTACGATAAGTAAATGGCATGTAAATGTGCCATGGTGTCATAATCTCCCTCCTGTATACCTCAGGTCTTTGCCAAACATAAACAGATCTGTGGAGTTCTCCCGTGAACGATGTGCCATCCGCTCGGCTACATCTCTGAGTTTATAAAAACTGCTGTGGATATTTGCAATGACTTCTCGGTTAGCGGCAGCCTGGTTCTGTATGTCTGCAGGAAGGTACACCTTTAAAAAAAAATTATAATAATAATTTCCAGACAAATAGAATTAGAGTTATACAATAACACAGTAATGGGTCCATATTATAATATCATGGTATACTTTAATATATAGCCTACCAAATGACTACCATATACATATGCCATTGTATTTACATGGTACTCCAAGGTTTTTTGGTAAATACCATGTCAAAAAAAATCCCATGGTACTATTCACACTTGAAACAGTTTTTGTATTGCCCCACAGATGTGTATGAAAAATAAAATAAATAAATAAAATAAATTCAGGTACATATGCAGATTTTACTTACCTTGCCATGCAACGCCATTTGTGAGGTCAGGAACTCATCACCTGTTTTTTTAAATGATTCGCGCAGCTTGTTTTGAACGTCCTGTAACAATAATTAAAATTACATTTGATTAACTATTTAGCTTTCTACTGATTTATAAGACTGGTGACCCCTATTTATTTTAACCAAACATATATTTTTGCAATTGTTCGTGACACAAAATACTTTCACAATACTAGTTAAATGGATAGTTTCAGTCCTGGATGCTGATTGGTCAATACAGCTTGCCAAATGTAACATATGTTTACATGTTACATTATTATCTTCTAGATCCACTATATATCTTAGTTCTAGTGGAGAGATGGCACTATGAAATTGCTTAATAAAATAATATTTATAAGAAAATATGACCTTTTTTTTAAATGTAATAATCTTTTTAAAAAGTAGTACGACACTCAAGGCTGCCCTACACTGTGCCTTACAATGCCCTTTATTTAAGAGCAAATATCCTTTTTTTTAATCGTAATTAATTTTTATTTGTTTAGGATAAAATCTCACAAAACCTCAGATGCCAGTGGATATACATCCTTTCAACAAATCACCCCCCCAACTGTATATTGTCAACTGTCTATCAGCTTTACTGCCTTCAGCTGGTTTCCAAGACTTACTGTGCTGCTTGCTGAGAGGAAGATGTTGACCAGTTCATCTCCTGCTAGCACTGGATGTCTAATCACCAGGGTCATGAACCTTTGTAAGCCACGGCGTCGACTGTCATTAAACTCTCGATCTGATATTGAGTTCAAAACTGAGAGTGAGTGGGAGGGGGAGACGAAATGAGAGAGTTTTAGTTACATAACAATCTGGCATAAGAAACAAGTCAATTTCCAGACAATTTTCTTAAATCTCACCGCCTTTAAGGATGCGTTTGGGGGGCAGAGGCGGAACCATCCTGTAAATAAACTTTTGGAGTAGCAGACTGTGGAACACCTCAAAATCACTGTACCTGCGTTGAACTGGGATCTGGAAACACTATAGAAAAAGGATGGAACAATTAATACTTTTAGGAATTGTACAATTCTGTAGGAAGTGGAGGAATTAATACTGGATGGATGAAAGTTGAGCGATAGTGTTTTAAAGGGATAGTTCACCCAAAAATATTACATTTCTCTCATCATTTACTCACCCTCAGGCCATCTCAGATGTGTGTGACTTTCTTTCTTCTGCTGAACACAAACAAAGATTTTTTTTTAAATATCTCAGCTCTGTAGGTCCATACAATGCAAGTAAGTGAATGGTGGCATTCATATGGATTACTTTTATGCTGCCTTTCATGTGTTTTGGAGCTTAAAAATTTGGTACCCATTAACTTTCATTGTATGGACCTACACAGCTTCAGTGTTCAGCAGAAGAAAGAAAGTCATACACATTTGGAATGACATGAGGGTGAGTAAATAAAGACATAGTTTTCTTTTTTGGGTGAGCTATCCCTATAAGTTAGTGTTTGTGGGTCACAGATATGTTCTAATAGGGTTGCGGACAGCAGGGAAAAAAAATACAAAATGCCAATAACAAAATTCAACTAACCATATACTTATGCATTATTATTATTATTAGCATTATTGTCACTTTGGACATATGTTAACAAGGACAGGGTGTGAGACATGCCCTCGTCCTCAAAAACCAACAAACACATTTTGTACTAAAACTTTGTTGAAGTTTATGTATAGATAACAATTATATTTACCTTGCTAATAATACGGTACTCCACATGTTTGAGAAAGGGCAGTCCTTTCCGCTGAGGTTCTATCTCCACTAACACACTATCTCCAAGCTCTTTTAGAGATAGCCCATCCAATGGGATTTGTTGACCCAGATGCATCTTATTTTCACCTGACAATAAGCATACAGCACTGCCAGATAACAAAAAGAGGAATATCTGTTGAAACAAGATTGGATCAATTAATGGTTCCTATGGTTCAACAACCAAACATTTGAAATTATTTTGGTTGAATAACATCTAGGTTACTGTTGTAACCTCCATTCCCTGATGGAGGGAACGAGACGTTGTGTCGAAGAAGCGACACTAGGGGTCTCTCTTGAGAGCCTAGCACATTTCTGAACTTGAGAAAAGTACAATGAGAAATTGGCAGACAGAATTTGCATGTCCCGATCTCGGACATATGGGTATAAAGGGAGGGAAATGCGTCTGTTCATTCAGGATTCAGGAGGAGCCGAAAATGAGGTTCAGCCATAACAGTGGCTCGGTTAAGCGACATGGCCGGGAGGACACGACGTCTCATTCCCTACATCAGGAACGGAGGTTACAACAGTAACATAGACGTTCCCATCTGTCGATCACTTTGACGTTGTGTCGAAGAAGCAAAACTAGGGGTCCATTTTTAATCAACATGCGCTGTTGACGCTGGTGCGGGCAGGCAGTTGCGTGCCAAAGTGACAAACTGCATGTACCCTTCCCTAATGCCCCATAAAATCGTCATAACCTTCTGATTCCCTACACCTTGACATGGAGGGAACAAGGCGACGTGCCAAGCATGGGAGCAAGCTGCGCCAGCCGCGCCTTTTCTCTCTCTATGTTTCTTACATAGAGTTAAATTGGCTGGGGCCATCTTAACGCTATCACACGCATCAGGGAATGCGTTCTTTCCCAGTTGTTACCGCGTTACCGAGTTCTACCGGCTCGGACCTGAGAGAACACAGGATGAAACCGACTCAACCCTGAGATTGTAAAATCTCGTAACGGTATTGGGTGTTGCCCAACCCACTGCTCTGCATATGTCTGCTAGGGAGGTGCCTTTGGCCAGTGCCCACAAGGATGCCACACTTCTCGTCGAGTGTGCTCAAACCCGCAAGGGGCGGGCGCAGCCTGGGTGTGATAGGCCAGTGGGAAAGCCTCTGTTTGGAGACAGCGTTCCCTTTCCACTGTCCACCAAAGCAGACAAAGAGCTGCTCAGAACATCTAAAGCTCTGCGTGCGTTCCACATAAGTGCGCAGGGCGCGTACTGGACACAGCAACGAAGGAGCTGGGTCTGCCTCCTCCGGGGGCAGCGCTTGCAGGTTCACTACCTGGTCTCTGAAGGGAGTCGTAGGAACCTTGGGCACGTAGCTTGATGGAAGCGAGCGCAATCAGGAGGACCGTCGTCAGGGAGAGGGCCTTGAGCTCAACTGATTTTAGCAGCTCGAAGGGGGATCTCTGAAGGCCTGAGAGGAACACTGAGAAATCCCAGGAGGGGAACAGGTTTGGCCTAGGAGGGTTCAACCTCTGGGTGCCTCTAAGGAACCTGATAATCAAGTCATGCTAACCCAAAGACTTGCCATCTACTGCGTCGTGGTGGGCGGCAATAGCGGCAACATACACGTTCAAGGTGGAGGGTGAAGGTGGCTGCCCAGACCCGTGGAACCAATCATCCAGCCGCTGTAGGGAGGACGGAGGGTTCCAGTCCAACCCCATGCTGACGGCAGCCCGGGCAAGCATGTCGGCCATCTGGGCGTCAGCCTCTGACTGGGCGTGCTGACCCAAGGGTGGCAGCCCAATCGAGTCTTCCGCGTCAGACGCTGGAACACTCTCCGATGCAGCGGGGAGCTCATCATCCAGCTCGGGGGGGCTCAAGAGGGTAGGCAGACTGGCCGTGAGGTGAGCCGCTGTCACCCCGACCACAGGCGGAAGTCAACGTGCATGTCGGGGGGCGGATGATTCGTAGGGATGTACAAGGCGAAACCGAGCCTGCTGCCATCCCCAAATTGCCTCCAGCGCCAGCCGGGTCATACTCAATCCCTTGGGAAGAAGGAGCGACGCGGGGGGTGGCTGGAGTGGCGTTCCTTTTTAGGAAGGTAAAGCCACAACGTTGCCATGGTAAGGTTCTCGCAGTGAGAACGCGAACCATCCACAAACACTAATGTCTAGGCCGCGATCACACCGAGTCGGTGGGTCTACTTTGACACAACGTCGAAGTGAGCGACAGGCGGGGAACAAAAAATTCAATATCCATTTGTATTATATAATGCTCTTGCAACTGGCAAAAACATAATGGGAGTATTGTGATGGATTTACAATCATCCCCAAAATGGATTAAGTGAAGCGTTTTAATCTTCTGTTGAACAAAGTGACCTATTTTAGATCAGATAACACAAGCTATGTTTCAACAGAGTATCAAACCACCTTTTCAATTAAATAATACTGTGATGATTTACAATGTTCATTATGTTTGCCAATTAGAAGTATATTTAAATGCATCTTTTAACAAGATTTTTGAGTAGTTTACATGTCTTGAGGTGTGATATGCTATAGTAAATCTAAAACTACTTTAAACAGCATTTTGCAGTAAATTCTTTTAATATTATAAATCATGCTGTTTTTATGACCTCAGAATTAATTCAGAGACTTCATGGAATATTTTCTTTTTAAAATGTATTTATCACATTTAAAATGCACTAGTGAAGGTAAAAAGGTGATGGTAAAAAAGCTAAATGTAATTTTTGTTTTGAAAAGCTAAGGACCAATGATATGATATGAACACATTCATATAAAAAAAAGAAAGAATGTCCATGGACACTTATGTTTGTAGTTTCTAAATGTAAACAAGATTTAATATTTACATGTACATTTGGCAGATGCTTTTATTCAAAACGACTTACAAATGTGGATCACAAGCTATTTGTCTTACACAATGTCTCTGTGTGTACTTAGGTTCTGTGAGCTTTGTAAAAATAGAATTTGTTACCTTGTCACTGGGGCAATGGGTGATCTCAGGTGATCCTCAAGTTTTGATTTAACTGTTTAACACTGATATGTCTGTGAGTGAGAGAAAAGATTGAAAGAGAAATTACAGATTTCATTTGAATATAGCCATATCTAATAAATGACAAAGAAAATAGTAAGCAAGTTTATCATATTTCTTACTTGTCCTCCTATGCTTTCATAAAATATTCAAAAACATTACGCTTACTTGGCTGTTCAATGAAATTAAGCAACAAACACATACATACCATTTTCTTTGCCCGAGATGCAAAATGCAATACAATAATTTGATATAATGTATCACTAAATAAAATTTTTTACAAATCAATACAACTGAATATAAATATTGTAAAAAGAACAATACAATTCCTCTCAGCGTGAATTGCACAAACTCATTGAGGATGTTTGTTATTCTTGAGTGAAATTGTCTTACCTGAACTGTCTATGTGAACGATTCGTTGGCTTTGCTCTTGAGTCCCTATAAGACCTTCAGTTGCACCTAAACTGCCCTCTTCATGCATAACGCCTGATTGTGGCTAGACCAACAACACCAATAGATCAGATAAAATCTCTTCTCTTTCTACCTCCCTTTCTCTATTGCTTTTCTCTGTCCCTCCCCTTCTCTCTGCATCACATCAGCACACACATATTACCATTAATCACCTTAAGAGGATAGGACCTCTTTAAAAAACATCACAGCCTCTTGGGAGGCGAGCTGGAATTACAGCTTATATAACTGGGTTGTAATAATGAGAGTGGCCCTGAAAAAGATTTAGAGTATTTGTTTAGACTTCTAAAGCTTTGCAATAGAGCTGCTTGACAACCAGAAGAGGTTGAGTCAGGTCATTCCACACATTCACACACCACTATTACAATTAATTGAAAGAATAGACAATTATTAAATAATAAAATCTTCAAATAATTTAATATTTTTTGAGAAGCAATGGGACGGTATTAACCAGTGGCTTTTAATACGTAATCCCTAAACCAAATCCATCTATGAGATGTCATTATCACGTGTAGGTAATGTGATGTGGTACTAAATAACCAAATGGAAGGTCATAGTCAATGCCTTTTCCCTACAATTACTGCTCAATTTCAAATTAAAGCAGCGGAGCAGGATTATGTCACCTAATCCCAAAGCAGTACATTATTTCACAGTAAATTTGGAAAAAATACACTTTCTATATTACATTTACTTTTTTGAATAGATAGCTACATTCTAACAAAATAGAAGCTACTGTAATTAGGAAATAGTAATAGTAAATTGTGGTAGTATCTTGTAATAAATTATACATTAAATGTATACAATATATCTTCTGTATATCTACTGCTTTACCTACTAACTCTTGCTTCTACTGTATATCTAATTATGACGAAGAGGAGGGCGTGGCAGGGCCGTGAGGATACACTCCTGGCGCTGACTTGCCCCAATCAGCGGGAGAGAGATAAGGAGGAGCCGGAGACGCCATTGAGGGGGAGAGAGATGCACGCAGCTGCTGTGTGTGTGTGTCAATGTTTCATGTTCTGCCGAAAGCAAAGTTTTAAGTTGTGTTTGTATATTAAAAGTCTTTTTGGTTGATAACCCGGTTCCTGCTTCCTCCTTTCCGATGAACAAGAGGCTTGTCTGCCACAGTGGTGCCGAAACCTGGTAATGGAGGAAGATGCATTGTCAGAGAGTACTTGCCATTGACGGAGGATACATGATCCGGTGGTGCTGGAGCAGTTCACCAGGAGGCGGAGGAGACCGCTGCCGTCCTCCAGGAGGTGAAGTCCATTGCCATCACCCGGTGTCATGGAGGACCTCTGCATAGCTGGCTGAGGACCGAATGGTGGCGTGGTCGGGAACCAGAGTTTTCTTTTTTCCTCCCTCTCCCCTCACTCTCTCTGGCTCTCCCGCTCTCTTTCTCTGGCTCTCCCGCTCTCTTTCCCCTCTCCCTCCCCTCGTCCTACTCAGGTTCCCAGGAGGCAGGGAAGACCAGCCGGGGGAGGTTGGTTACCTGTCCTGATTCGGGCATTGGGGGTTTGTGACGAGGAGGAGGGCGTGGCCAGGCCATGAAACATTGATGCACACACCGGCTGCGTGAGTCTCTCTTTCCCACTCACTGGTGTCTCTGGCTCCTCCTTATATCTATCCTGCTTGGACTATACCCTCCTCCTCATCACACATGCTTTATTTTGTTTTTATTTTGCAATATATAAAGACAAAAGTGACACAAAAAACCAGTTTACTGTTCCTAATTCAAGTCAATATTTTCAACTCGTCCCTGCTTTTCTTTAAAAAAAAAAATTAAAAATCAAGGTTACAGTTCCCCGTCTGTTGCTCACTTCGACGTTGTGTCGAAGAAGCAACACTAGGTGTCTCTCTTGAGTGCTGAATATACCTCTGATCTATGAAAAAAGGCCAATGAGAAGTTGGCAGACAGAACACGGAGATACGGGTATAAAGGCAAGGAAATGCATCTGTTTCATTCAGAAATTTTCTTTGGAGCCGATCGTCGTGTATGCAGCGAGCTGCGAGTCACACACCTGTTCCTCTTACCTCTGAGCAATCTGCTGTTGGATCTACGGTGCAATTCAGCAGCTTTCTCCTTCTCTGCACGGCAGTGCAGTTTGCCCCTGGCGCTACGACAGCGCAACTAAGAGTAGTATTAAAAGAGTATTTTCCTCTATGAGAGCAATACACAGCGGCGTTGAATGTCCTTTTCAGGATGCGTCTTTATAAAGATGCCTTTCTGCCCCTGTGTAGTGCTGCGCGCCACTCACATCCCCGGCAACCTCAATGTGGTGGCGGATGCACTATCACCACAATGCTTGCCCTTTGGAGTGTGGAGGCTTCAGTCGGTCCAGCTGATTTAGGAACAGTTCGGCAAGGCTCAGGTAGACCTGTTCACCTCCCAGGAGACCTCCCACTGCCCGCTCTGGTATGCCCGAACAGAGGCTCCCCTCGGGGTAGACGCACTGGCACACAGCTGACCCATGGGGCTGCGCAAGTACGCCCCCAGTGAGCCTTCTTGCACAGGTGCTGTGCAAGGTCAGGGAGGACGAGGAACAAGTCACTCTGGTGGCTCCCTATTGGCCCACCCGGGCTTGGTTCTGGGGCCTCGTACTCCTCACGACACCCCCTTCCTGACAACTTCCCCTGTGGAAAGACCTTCTTTCTCAGGGACGGGGCACGCTCTGGCAGCCACACACAGAACTCTGGAACCTCCATGTCTGGCCCCTGGAAGGGATGCGGAAGATCTAGCTGATCTACCACCTGCTGTCATAGACACAATCAACCAAGCCAGAGTCCCTTCTACCAGGCAACTTTACGCCCTAAAGTGGCGCTTGTTCGCGAATTGGTGTTCTTCTTGGGGCGAAGACCCACAAAGGTGCGCAGTCAGGTCAGTGCTCTCATTTCTGCAGGAGAGGTTGGAAGGGAGGCTGTCCCCATCCACCTTGAAGGTATATGTAGCTGCTATTGCAGCCCACCATGACACAGTAGACAGCAAGTCTTTGGGTAAGCATGACTTGATTAACAGGTTACTAAGAGGGGCCTGGAGGTTGAATCCCTCTTGGCTAAGCCTGTTCCCCTCCTGGGATCTCTCAGTGGTCCTCTCGGGCCTTCAGAGATCCCCCTTCGAGCCGCTAGAATCAGTTGGACTCAGGAGCTTCTCTCTAAAGACGGCCCTGCTGATCACGCTCGCCTCCATCAAGAGGGTCGGGGACCTGCAAGCATTCTCTGTTGTAGGGCTTTGCCCCACTCAAAATGGCAGCAGAGACAACATGGCCCTTTGTTCTATGATCAAAGGTGAGATATTGAACTCTGTTTCCCAGAATGCTTCACCGCTGGATGGGAACTCCCGCCCATGGACCCAATCTCGAACATCATTGGTCAAGAGCGGCCTATGACCAATGATGTCATCTTCTCCACAAACTAGCGGACAGATTTGATTTCGGTCTCTCTGCCTACAGCTGCATAAGCCTGCAGTCTAAAGAGACACGTATCTACACATACAAAGGAATTTCCCTCCTTCTGGACAAGGAGAGACCACATTTTTTGAACCTCATAATTTTGCCACGGTAGAGTAAGATTAACTTAGCTTTGTTCCAGTCGTCTAGTATACTTATTACAACCGGTTAATTTCATTTTCATGGCGAGACAACAGTGAATTTATTTAGAAAACGGTAAAGGCGACCAGCTTCCCTTCTCAATCGTTTTCTATCAACGTTGACTACCTCTTGCATTTCTCTCCATCACCAGACCCGAGAAATAATGCAGAGACACGTCTTTTTGCTGATGAGCGTAAGACAAAGGACCGAATCCAGATTGTTTTCTCCTGACCGGGAAAGAAAAAGGACAGGAATTCAAACGGACAACCTTGCTGATATCGCACAGGATTACCCAAGTAAGGCTTGATATCTGGGCAGATTTAGGTTAGAAACTGTGACTTTTCTTATAAACTAAATCATATATTTGATGCTGAATGTTTGATGTTTTGTTTACAATTGTATGTTTAACTACGATCGCTGATTGCTGTTTTGATTTGTGAGATCGTCATTTTTGGGTGAAATGTTATTTTATCGAGTGACCTGAACTAATGATTGAATCGCATTGTTACCGGCATGTATCCTCCGTTAAATTGCATGCACCCCTGTTTGTTCGCTCTCTCTCTCACACACACTGAAATTCATGGAGTGAGCAGCAGCATGGTTTATGTCCGACTCCGGCTGGTGTTTTCAAACTCTCCCGCCTGTTTCATTCAGTTCCTTTGTGTGTCTGCACATTACCACCCACATGTGGTATAAGCTCTGTTGTTCTGGATCTGATCCAGCCATCTTTCATTCCCTACACATTCAAATAATCGTTGGCTCCACCCTTTACGATCTAATCCTCCATTTTTAAACTAGTTTCCATTTTGAATTCAGTTCGCCATTTTGAACCTAGTTCTCAATGTAGAAACCGATCCTCCATTTTGAAACTGGTTCCCCACGTGGAGTGTAATCCGCCATTTTGTGTCTTTGTTACCGAATCTAGACACACACACACACACACACACACACACACACACAGCTCCACAATTTAGTTAGGATTTCCATTTTATGTTTTTGTGTTATATTGATATAGTATTGGCGGTGTTCAGTGCTATTTGATTATAATAAATCTTGTTATATTATAATAAGTACTCCTAGTTGTTTGAATATTTGTGTTGAAACCAGCCTCTGCCATGTCAAGAACTCCAGTATTACTTCAGTATTGTTAAATTGTTGTTGTTAGAAGCCAACTGTAACCAGATTACTGTTTGATTCGTATGGCAATAATTTGACTAGCTTCTTTCCTTTTTGATTATTTTGATTATTAATCTCTTCAGGGTAGAATTTAATGAGACTTCATCAATCACTTACTATAATTTTTCTCTTGTCAAAGAGTGGTGCCCCGAGGATAGAATTTAACAAGTTAAATTCTATTATTTAAATTAATTATTAATAAATAATTAATAAACATTCATTATTAATTATATCTGATAGTAAAACTGATCTAAACAACCAGTGCACCCTACACTGTCAGCGATACTTGCCTAGAGTTGGGTCCGGCAGACACACATGTGATCCTAAGTCCGTGGCCAGGCTACGTGCCCAAGGTTCCTACCACCCCCTTCAGAGACTAGGTAGTAAACCAGCAAGCGCTGCCCCGAGAGGAGGCAGACCCAGCCCCTACGTTGCTGGTACGTGCTTTGCGTACCTACTTGGACCGCACGCAGAAATTTAGACGTTCTGAGCAGCTCTTTGTCTGCTTCTGTGGACAGCGGAAAGGGAACGCTGTCTCCAAACAGAGGCTCTCCCACTGGGTGGTGGATGCCATTTCATTGGCCTATCGCACCCAGGCCGTGCCCCCCCCTTTTGCGGGTCTGAGCACACTCAACAAGGAGTGTTGTGTCCTCATGGGCACTGGCAGACATATGCAGAGCAGCGGGTTGGGCAACACCTAATACCGTTGCGAGATTTTACAATCTCAGGGTAGAATCAGTTTCGTCCCGTGTTTTCTCAGGTCCGAGCCAGTAGAACTCGGTAACACGCTGACGGACTGGCCAGGTGGATCGCTTGCACCTAGCGCCTTTTCCCTCGGTTGAGGTAATACAGTGCGCTTTTTCTCCCAGGAGATCCCACTCACTCGGCTCCCTGGATGACTCCTCCCTAGCTCTCTGGGTCCGCCATTTGGCGGAGGAAATCGGCGACCCAATCCCCTGCGGGTTCTCAAATCTACCCTGTACTGGAATAGGTGCTCCACAGGTCAGGGCTCCTACGTGGACTTCACCCGTGTGTATTTTCCGTGGTACGGTCCCCTTACAAGCGGACCCGCGTCTCCCTTGGGCAGTTCCCACTGCCCCCCGGTCGCCGTGTCAGTAGCAACTCCTCCCTCCGAAGAGGTCACTTCCCACATGTGACCGAAAAGCCCATGTGGTGTATTCACCACTCTTACCTGTCTAGGGTAAATATAAGGATCCATACCTGAACAGTGCAAACTTGTATCTGAACAAAAGTCCAGCAGCATCTTGGAAGACAGTAAGGACACAACTACATAACTGTGAAACCCCTCCGACCAGCACACCCAGAGACGTCTGGATGCATTTACAGAAGTAGGGACAAGGTCTGAGATTTTTATTAATAATGTGACAAAAATGTTGCTCAGTGATGTTCATTTGCAGTGCAGCATAAAGTTATATTTAGACTAAATGACAAATATACTATCACTACTGTTCTGATAAGTTATGCCATTATGTGTATATTTTATGATACACAGGGAGCTGTAGAAAGTTGCATTTGCATAAAAGCACAGAGTAAACGTACAGTAGGATGACAAGACCTCTAGATACTTTGACTAAAAATCACACCCTTGGGGCTAGGACCCAAATCAAGGGAAGGTATATCGTGACCAGGAATGAAACACCTGAGACAATTCAAAGCGAATCAGTTTTTCTGTAATAGTTTGATCATTAAATGACAAACACTAGCTCAAGATGATTGTATAACTATTAAAAATGTATAAGGCATGTAAATGTAATTGAAATGTTCTTTACTTCAGGGACATTGTCAAAGTCTCCAAAGGGGGCTGATTACAGTGGCACACAGACTAGTGTCTCGCAGAGTAGCACACCTGAATACTTGAAGGAAGCCTTTGGAATGAAAAAGCCTAAATACTCTCGCTCGGCATCTAATGGTGAGACAAAAAATGTGTAAGAGACATTGTAAAATACGTTTTCCTATCCCACTTTCATGCGTAGACAGAGGGAATGTATAAGGCAAAGTAAACTATAAGTGTTTATATGTTGACTTCCAGGAATAGTGTAAAGATTATGGCTTTGCACTTTAAAACATTGCTATGCTTTTTTATGGCCCAATATTTTGGGTGTCAATATCTGGCTCAACCAATTGTGTGAGTTTAGGGTGGGGCTACCTTTTGTAACTGAAAAATGGTTTGGAAAACCCATTTGGAAACAATTGGGACTAGGTAAAAATATAGATTTTACAATGCATCGCAATCTTCATTTGAACGATTTCGATATTGATTCTTAAATCCCAAGATCGATCTTTTACTCTATGAGGCAACCCAAAACAACTTGCATATGTGACCAAATTTCACGCTGTGCTATTATAAATTCTGTAGTTAGCCACTGGCTGGTAAACTTTCAGATTTCATTCACCAGTGATTAAGTAGTGAAGTGGTGAATAAGTTAATCAATGAGCCTTTCACTGCGTGTTGAGAGTAAACGTTTGGTTTGACTTGTTCTGTGTGTCCAAAGACAAGATCCACACAATCCATATGCCATAGAATAATGTCTCTTTTAATACTTTTGTGGCATGGGGACGTGGTCATGTGTCAATCTGCGTGAGAGAGAGAGAGAGAGCGGTAAGGCTTGTCACCTGGTTCATTATTAACCCTAACACCGGTCTCTCATTGTAGTGATGCGGAGAGAGACATAAAAGGCAAGCAGAGAGTTCAAAGAGGGAGAGAGTGAGTGACCCGCAAGCACAACAGCTACGAGCTGAGAAAGTGCTTTTTCATTTATTTATAAACTTTATTTGTATTAATGGTTACCGTCGATTGTGTCTGTGAAACTGAAGATTAAAAACCCTGACACTGAACTTGCTTCGCTGTCTCCTGACTCCTCCATTGCCCCGAACGAAGAGCTTTTTACAACCTTTTTGTTCTTTACATTCAGTAGTTGGTTCAAAAAAACAAAAAAGATACATTTATTGTAATCACACATGGATGCGCTAAAGAAACTGTGCATGTCCTCTCTTGTTGTATTCGCTGACTGGCTGATGCTGGTAGTCTTAAAGAGACTGACATGTGTTCTACATTTGAATGTAAATACTTGTAAATTGTACAAATTATGCAAGTAAACGATAAACATGTCACATATATATGCAATTTCAAGACACTGACTGAAGGAACATACTGTCCTGAGTTTAAAAAAAAATTAAAAGCAAAAATATGACTAATATGATGAAAAACAAATGATAAAATATAATTTGTAAAATTAATATTTTCAAATTGTGCCGAGGGAGGTTACCTTAGAACGTTCCTTTATAATTAAGAGAATTTGCTGAGAGAGAATCTTTTTCATGTGTAAGCAAAATGGACATTGCAATAGAAATATAACCATATGCATCGATATCGAATTGAATCGAGAGTTTGTGAATCGGAATAAAATCAAATCTGGAAATCTGTATCAATACCCAGCCCTAGAAATAATCACTATGTTGGTTTGACAAAGTAACTCCATAACTCCTCCTAGAGCTTTCAAGTTACATCCACCAAACTCGGCACAAACTTTCTGACTGTTTTGACTCACATTGATTTATCTTTTCTATCTGATCGAAATTATGCTTTTCGCAGTGGACGATAAATAATCTAAAAATTCCATAGACTTGCATTGTCGTAATGTTCAAATGGGTCAAGATTATTCAAACTATTAAATTTTTTATGTAAACAATCACACAAGGCTGGCCATTTCATGGCATTAGGCAGAGACTATTTATTAATCAGAGATGGGCCACTTCTGTTAAAATGAATGGGTGAAGTTGGAATGCACAACCAAGGAGCTCTAGCTCAATGGTCAATGTATATAGAAAAGAAGTCCCGCCTTACAGGTGAAAGACAGACATCGCCTGTCAATCAACTCAAGAATGCGCATTAGCTATTCAAGCTGAGAAAATTGCACTTTTTAGTGAAATTTGAGTTAAAGAAGCACAATGTGTGAGACTAGAGTTGTCAGATTTGACTGCTGATTGGAAATATGCCTTATTAATGTAAGCTTTGCAAACAGTTTTTGAGATTTCAGTATTCCCCCATTCAAGTTGATAGGAGCTGCACTGGCATGACAGGAAATAGTCTCCCGGGAGTGTTCCAAAGATGACCGACAGTGGACTGACTTAATAGAAAGACTTTGCTTTTGGCCACATCCACACTAATATATTTTCATTTGAAAATGCATTCATTGTGCTGTTTATGCCAAGAACATAAACCTAGAACGTCCACACTAGAATGTTGTTTTAGGCATTAGGTAACTGAAAAGGGAGGTTTCAAACTTAAACACAATGTGGCCTTATATTAAAATAGAAAAAATCTCTCTCTCTCTGAAGATGATCTCTTTTTAAAACTTTCAGACAAGCCTCTGTCAAGCCAACATCAAAGTTTGTCTTGACAAACTTTACCCATCTAGTTATTTTGGCAATTCGTTTTGGTGCCACTTGACGCATAAATGACATACTTCACCTTTGAGTCTTAAATGTGTAGATACATTTATATTAGGTAACATAAATATAAACCTTTTTTGTTCTCCATCTTATTATAATCTTATTTAATTTTTATTTATTTGCATTTCTGTATAAGGTTATGTTCCAGGAACCCCAGACTACAAAGAGAAGGAGGATATGTACGATGAAATAATTGATCTTAAAAAGGTGAATGTTGGTTAATTTATATTTTCACAGATTACAGTTAGAAATGGTAGAATGCATCCCAGTTTGCACACTATATGCTATAGTATTGTGTGTCCCAGATCATGGTATGTAAAAAAAAATAAAAATAAAATGTTCAAGGTGCATATATATTGCCCACAGCCCTTTAAAGTGAAAATGAGGAGTATCAAGACAAAATTTTATTGACACGGTAGTAGGTCTCAATATTGCAGCTACATATACAATCTTGCTGCTACATACTCAGAAGTACTTACTTTTCCATCACCTGCCCAGTACATGGTGTTCATAATTAGTATTCAGCCATACTTTTAGAATACATGTGTCCAAGTGTTTACTCTCTCTTTTCTGTCTCATCAGACCATCCAGGCCCAAAAGACTGCTTTGTTCATATAGGACCCAGAGTACGCTAGGGGTTTAGTGGACAAGAAAACTGATCATAGATCGGTGAGCATGCAATTATGAAAACCTCACACAACCTTACATTCATGATCAATTCATTTTGATACAAAAATAAATGATTTCTTTCTCTCTTTAAACATGCACTCCAGATTATTAATGGATTGAAACAGAAGATTCTGTGATTGGAGCAGCGGTACAAAGAAAAAGAGAATGCTTTGAGGTATGATGCTTCATTAAAATGATACATTCACCTTATTATGTATGGTCAATAATTACTATATGAAAGAAGGCTTCTGCAGTATAACATCTTGCCCTAACCAGGCAGTTTTGAGTGTCAGGTAATATTTCTGTACTATTAAAGCAAAATGTTGCATAAATCACAGCTAAGCATTTTGATTGACCAATGAGATTTAACTGTGGGTGGGTCTAACCAGTGCAATGTTAAGGAAAATTAGCCAAGTGACTGACAAACTGTCAAACTGTTTTGTAGCATAATGTTTGTGGCGGTCGCAGCTGGTTAGTACAAAAACATTTTCTGAAATTGTAAACGGTTAAATTAGTTCAGTGGCAATAGAATGTTTTCAATCATTCTGGTCAGGACACAATATTTGGAACCTTTTTTTTCTTCTCAAAAGCAACTGGATTTTTTTCCATTTCTGCCACTCATCCAAGTGGCTTCATCAGCTCTCTTATACATTAAATGGCAGAAAAATTTGAAAGGTATAGTCCACCCAAAAATGAAAATGCTCTTACTCACCCTTATGCATCCCAGATGTGTATGACTTTCTCTCTTCTGCTGAACACAAATTAAGATTTTTAGAAGAATATCTCAGCTCTATAGGTCCATACAATGCAAGTGAATGAGTGCAACATTTTTGAAGCTCCAAAAGCACATAAAGGCAGCATAAAAGTAATCCATATGACTCCAGTGGTTGAATCCATATCTTCAGGAGCGATATGATCGGTGAGAAACAAATCAGTATTTAAGCCCTTTTTTACTATAAATCTCCATTTTCTCTTTTACCATCTTCTTGTGTTATTGGTAATTTGCATTCTTCATGCATATTGCCACCTAATGGGCAGAAAGAAGAATTTTTAGTAAAAAAATACTTAAATATTGATCTTTTTCTCACCCACACCTTCTGAAGACATAGATTTAACCTTAAAAAGTATGGATTACTTTTATTCTGCCTTTATGCACATTTTGGAGCTTAAACATTTTGGTACTGATTCACTTATATTGGATGGTCCTATAGAGCTGAAATATTCATCTGAAATCTTGGAATGTGTTCTGGAGAAGAAAGAAAGTCATACACATCTGGGATAGCATGAGGGTGAGAAAATAGTGAGAATTTTCATTTTTGGGCGAACTATCCCTTTGGTTGTAGTTGTCAGTCAGATTGCATTAACAAAAAAAGTAACTCATGTTTTGAGCTTGGATGAATTCCATGCTTTTAATTTTTTATGTGAGTGTTTTTTCAATAATTTAGTGAAAGACCTGTTCATTTGTTTACCTCTGAGTAGTTTAACACTGGAACATACATGAGCGAAAATGACAAGTGGTATATATCTCTTCACAGTCAGCTTCAGAGTGACCTAAAAACCACTAACATGCAGGAAATGCAGATCACTGTAAAAACCTTCTATAAAGAGGTAGCTTACAATATTTTGTATAGCACTATATGTATATTACTGTACATGACTTTTTGTATTTTGTTGGCTAGTTTGGGTGATACAGACTCTTTTTATGTGTAGGTTAACTGGTTGCGAGCATTGTTAGAGTCAACAGAGAAAAGGTACAAACATTAATAATTATGCTTTAATTTGATGATCCTTTTAGATCCCATATGATTATATATCTTTCTCTCTCTTTTAGTAATAAGGCAGCGAGCAAAGACAGCAGGCAGCAGAGCAAAGTTCTCAGTGCGACAGTTCTGAAACTCGAGGATGAGAACAAGGAAATAAAAAATGAATTGGTACAGGAAGACATCAGCATGATGGACAGCACTGTGTGCCGGGCCAAGGGTACTTACATTTGGGCACTTCATAACAAGACTTAAACCCAGAGTTAAAATGCACTTATGCCAATAAGCAGGGACGTCACTAGGATTGGAAGACGGGGGGCTTAGCCCCAGGATATTTGTAACTTGCGTTTGCAAAATCTTTGCACTCACATCTAGAGCTACACTTATGTCAACAACTAGTCAAGAAACCAAGATGTTAACAAGTAAAACGTGACAGACATATCCTCTTCTTCCATTTCTACTCTGTTAAAGAAAAGTTACTGTAATGTTAGCTTTTAGACACATCAAAGCTGCATGGGGGAATTTACTTAGGCCAGACTTTGCTCCTGATGAGTTATTCTATAAGCAATTACTTAAATGCTATCTTGTCTGCTCATGTAAATGTATGATAAAGTAATTACATTTAGGTAACATCTACGTATTTATTTAATTTATCACAGCCAATGAATGCAGAAAGTTAAATTGGTATAGCTAGCATATATAATAAATATAATAATTTAGTTTAGGTTATGCATAGTGCCTAGACCTGCCAACAAATGCTTATTGTTAGAAGAAAACAAAACAATCCTTAGACCTATAGACCATTACTGACCTCAATCACACCGGCTCCCTCAGAATCAACTGGCCTGCCAATCTCCTGTGGCTGCTTCTCTTTCTCTCTGCTAAAATATCTTTGAATATCCATCTCATCTGCTCAATGAATTGAAGGATACAACGGTAATAGCATTAACAGGAACCCTATGACATTTAGTTTTCAGTGACAACAACATTCTATGGGGATTGATATTGTTTTATATGCCTATTATAGAGATAGGTTATATTATTGGCAAAGAATAAAGAGTTGTGATTAGCTTGCTAAGTTCACAATTTCTTGTATTTTGCTTGTTCACTCTAGCTAGACTAGAGTTTTCCATAGCAAACCAAAAACAACACTGCACCAGGAACAACATTTACTTGCAGCGCTCCGGTCTGCAACGCTCTGAAAGCTGCCACAGTTCACACCAATGCAACGAGACGGTGCGGTGCATCATCTTGATAGCACAACGACTCTTTGTACTTCTGTCCAACTTCCGACTTTTCGGCTATTTTTTGTAGCTGGATATATATCATTTGTTGCGTCTAATTATAAATATGAATGAGGATACGGTTATTGATAAATCGAATTGTTATTGTTGTTCTTATTATCATTTAGCGGGGCTTAGGAACATTTTGGGGTAGCTTCAGCCCCCCTAAAATAGGCCTAACGACGTCCCTGCCAATAAGTTATCACAGACAGTTTACAGAAAAGGTTTACTACAACTTGGCAGATTGCAGATTCATATAGAATTCATCTGATGTGCGGTCACAGGTGTGTGTATTTTATAATAATTGGGTAAATTTAAGAATTTAAACAATTATTTAATTATTTTCTTGTGTGCTTGGAATGGATAGAATCACTTGTATACATATAAGTCAAATAAGTGAATAAAAATGTATATTTAAAGTTCTTTTCAGGTCCAAACCTGTGTGATGTATTGTTGTTTACAGGCTATCTGGATTGGAGTAAACAAAGGCTGGTGCGACGAATACTGGAACTTGAAAAGGTATTTTATTGGTGTACGCACACTAGTAAACTGCAAAAAATTCAATACAATTGTACCCAGTATTTTTGTCTTATTTTTCAGTTTAAGAATCTAAAAATCCTTAAAACAAAATGAATTTACTTGAGAAGCAAAATGACATGACATACTGTCTTTTTTCTGAGAAATCTAATTAAAAATGCTTATTGGGATTGTTATTAATGCGGATTGTTAAATTGTATCCATTTTAAATTTAAATTCTTCCATCTGGTGCACTTTTGAGAGCACAATTCAGAGGCTAGAGTTGTGCTCTTGTAAACAATTTTGTGCTCTTAAAGCTGTAGTGGGCAACTTTGAAATAAATTGAATTGTGAGAAACAGTGCACACAATTCTTCCCCATATACATGATGCTCTTCACCCCTAGCCAGGGGTTGATTGACAGTTGTTCACAAACAGAGCCAAGGCCTGCCTCCCCAGAAGTGATTGGCTAAAATTAAATACAATTTTCACTCAGAGCTAGAGTCTGTGGTGCTAACTAATCTCTCACAGGGCCTCATTTAACTTAGACACCATGTTTATATAGATTTTTTTTTCTTCTATGACAATTAATTGTATGTTTTACGTGTTTTGCAAATATGATGATTAATTACCATACAAACTCACTATGTGTGCTTCATGCACACAACAAAGTCATTTATACAAATTTAGCTTGGGTCATATAATAAAATAAGGGTATGATTTCATTTTCAGGCTTCAAAACATATGAATGACAGTCAAATATAAAAGTGTACAATTTAAAATTATTAAAATAACATTTTAATTATCAAAATATGTCTAAATAACTAAAATATATCTCTTATTTGTCTGATTTACTTTCAATCAATTGGACTTATGTTTTGTTTTCTTTTGTAACCCAGTCAAGGCTATTATATTATATTATATTATGCAATAGTAAAATATTTCTGCCTTAGTTCTTCACTTTCACACATTATTTTAAGGCTCTGATTAACTCACAAGTCCTTATTTCTCATGAAGGAAGACTTTGAGATTCTGTTTCTTGCATTTGATCATCTCCACAGAAATAGAGCAGGGCATCTCCCCCGTCTCGCTGCTACACTGAGTGAATAAACCCACAATAAACATGGACATTTGCCATTACATGGACGTTAAGTGAAACTGGAGCGCTTTGTAGGGTGGCCATACGTCCGGATTTTGGCCGGACAGTCCGGATTTTAAGCCCCCTGTCCGGCGTCCGGCGCAGCCTCAAGCCGGACATTCATTTGTCCTCCTTTTTGGAGTTGCGCTGGATCGGCCTAAAAAAATCCCGCTCTAGAATCTTTATTGAGACGCAGCTGCAGCAGCATAGCGTCTAATGCCGTAAGATCTCTGGTCAAACAAATGATTGTCTGAAAGCGGTGTCAAATAAATATCTGATATATCATTGGTTTAAAAACGTAAACAAGCCTCCTCGTGCGGGCTACGCCTACGTCATATCGTAACGTTAAAATGCCGAAACGTCAGACCTCAATTAATCCGGAATGGACAAAAGAGCAGAAGTATTGCAGATAGACAATCAACTATTTGGTGACTAGTCTTATGTGTTCTATGTAGTCTTTGTGTTCACAAATCTGATGCAGTTATTTTGCTGAGTATTGTATTTAATTAAGCAAATATAGGCTACACTAATTTCCTGTAGGAAGCTCTTAAGCCAAATTGATCTCTAATGCAGCATTTTGATTTTACGAATGAGAATGTGAATAGTATATGAAATATGAATATGTATTGGGTTTAAAACAATACAGATTTTTGAAGGCTGATAAAACAATTTTTGCTATGGTTTAATGTATACCACTCCCTGCAGGAGATGAACAAGCCCAGGGGCAATGGGGGCTTGGTGGCCATGATGACCCTAGAGGTGCCAGATTATTTGTTTATTTATTTATTTATCTTAATTTTATGTATTTCGCTTAATTTTATGTATTTCTCTTAATATTAAGTCCAGAAATGTTATGTTTTTTTTCTGGTACTGTGCACTTTGCAAGACAGGTTCATCTCAGTTGTCAGTTTTTGAAACCGATATCACAATGTCTTAAATAAATACAAATAGCTACTGTGAACAAACACTTTTTTGCCTCTTCTGTTACACATAGGTCTACATCAAGATATATTGTAGATCAAATTGTCTGGCAATATAGAGTAGGGTATTTCAGAATCACTGTATCATACCATTCGATATGATGGGCAAAATTGTATTGTAGTTGCGAGTACACCAGAGTCCTATGCAATTATTCTTGCCTCACTAAATGCCGCAAAATGTCCGCCTTTTTGGTGTTATGGAAATGGCCACCCTAGCGCTTTGTGTTCATAAAAGTAATACGTTTATACCTTTATATTTTCACGGGAGTTTGGCGCGCAAGTGTAACAGGACATAGAGTCAGAATAAGACTCGTTTACAGGTTCTTTACAGGACAAGTAATTTTGGGTGGGCATCAGCAACCAAGAAAAATGCTTCACTGACCAAGACTTGTTTCAAATATATATTTGAATTTTATTTATACAAACTGTCATAAGTTAAAACACAGTAGGGAGAAGCAGGCTAAGAACCATCATAATACATGCATGATATATTTAAAGCCTTAAATTGTCTAGACATTCAAACACAAGTTAACAGGCTTATCACTGCAAGGCTATCAACATACCAATTAATTTTCAGCAGGGGTTTCAAAAAACCCTTTTGTCCCACATGCATTTAATTAATAAGTTAAGTAATCACCCAATACACAGCAACTCAGTACATTTCCAGCACACAAATTCATAAATACCTTACAATAAATACACACCACACAAAATATCAAAAAGGTACATACCAGGAATACCAATCAAGCTGAATACATAACTGTCGTTGATTCACTACAGTGGTGAAGCATGGAAATCAAGAGAATAACCTGCTCTCATACCCCCACTGAATGACATACACACACAAATACAAGCGCCGGGGACCACTGGTTAATACTAACTAGACCTTGCACCCCGGCAAAAGATATCACAACAAATCAAACATTAAATCAGACAGTTAAAATACCTTAAATCCAGACTGCTGGCCTCCTTACCTGCTACCGGACGTGGGTACCCTGCTCGGATAAACATCCAGGACGGCCGCACCCGAATTACTCCGCCATCAAATTGTCCCTCCCAATGTACTTGCATGCACGATATACGACAATAGACGACCCACGTCCCAGCACGGCAGCGTTAGGTTTGGAGCTCAACAGTCTCAAACACACAAAGAAAAACCCCTCCCCAACACAAGAAACATACCAGCTTTATAACTCACGATCGCATTAATCAAATGATCAACAGGTGTGCGATCCCGTTCACCGCCAAATGAGGGTGGGAACGCTGCTAACACAGTCACTCCTCTTATTTATATTCAACAGCCTACAACCACCCCCCCTACTCCAAATGTGTCCTCACATTTCCCCCAGTATCACATTTGATACCGCTGAGGCAACAGTCCCCTAGTGGCCCGAGTAGACCGTCGTAATTCCTCAGTTTCCACTTGCTGGTGATGTGTGCTTAGGGGACCTTCCCTCTGGGATACATGCGTCACTGCCCCAGCAACATCTACATCACAGTCCGTCCCTCCATCGTTCTGGGAAGGTGCCGCTGAACCTGTAACACACCCTCCCACCCAAGGATACATCCACCAGTCACTCTGCATTTTATTCACATTACAATCTGGAGATAAAACATCCTTTTCCTCTAGGGGCACAGCTGTTTCAAATTTGCATGGGCTTAACATATTGCGATGCAACACTCTCTCTACACCCTTACCCCCTTCCAACTTAACCACATAGACAGGTACATCAATATTAGGTTGTGACACAATAACATATGGATGCCGTTCCCATTTATCATCCAGTTTACCTCGCACCCTAGACCTCTTATTCAGGACCATTACCCTCTGACCCATCAACAATGGTTCCCCATTGACCTTACGGTCAAAACCCGTCTTTTGATGGAACTGAGACCTTTGAATCTGTTTCCTGGCCTGGCTATAGGCCGACATTAACCTATTATGGTGGTGATGCACCCAGCTGTCCACAGTCCCAGAAAATCCCTCTTCCAGGCCCAGCATCACATCCATAGGTAATTTAGCATGGCGGCCAAACATTAAGAAATAAGGGGTGTATCCTGTAGATGGGTGCGGCATGTTATTATAAGCCTGCACAAGTTCTGCCACATATTGGTCCCAGGTCTCCTTCTGGTCATCCTTTAATGTACCCAACATACTCAAGAGTGTCCGATTGAAACGTTCACACTGTCCATTCCCTGCAGGATGGTATGGAGTCGTATGGGACTTATTGATGTTATACAATGAGCAAAGTTCTTTGATGACTTTTGACTCAAAATTGGGACCCTGGTCAGAGTGCAGCTGATCGAAACCTCCAAATGGCTGTATTAAGTGCTCCCAAAGCACCTTGGCTGTGGTCACTGCTGTTTGATCCAAAGTTGGTACTGCCACTGCATACCGGGTAAAGTGATCCATCATGACCAAAATATTACACATTCCACTACGCGAGGTCTCCAAGGATAGAAAGTCAACAGAAACAATGTGTAGAGGATATTCTGATTTTATAGGAACCAGAGGGGCACTCACTTTGTTAACTGGGGTTTTCCGCAGACTACAGCGAACACACTGGAGACACCACTTCTCTACTCCTCGTGCCAGGCCCGGCCAAAAGAAACGTCGACGTATCAAACCCAGGACCTTATCCACCCCAAGATGTCCGGCCTGGTCATGCACCCATTCCAAGACTTGACTCTGCAGACAATGGGGCACTATCACTTGCTTCAGCTGGTCAAGAGTCTTTGGATCACATACCTCTCTGCAAAGCAACCCCCCCTCAACACAGAGGCGAGTCCAATGTCGTAACAACATCTGGGTTGGCCGATCCTCTGCTGCTCGCTCTTTCGGGGCAGGTCCTCTCCCTCGGTCCATGTAGACCCATAACCGCGACACTACAGGATCAGTACGTTGGGCCCTGACCCAGTCGGACAGCAAACTGGGGCCAAGTCTGTCCTCTGGGTTTCTCTGTGCTGCTATTCCACCATCCCGGCATTCCTTTGGATGCTCCCTCACTGGAACAAAAGCCTGCACACAGGCACGAACTACTTCAGGTGCCACATATCCGATCCCGCCATAAGGGGCAATCCAGTCCTCGGCTGGACTACCTTCCATTTCATCCATAGGCCACCTGGACAGGGCATCAGCGTTTCCATTTGTGCGCCCAGATCTATAGCGCACCTCAAACTGGAACCCTGCCAGCTGGGCTGCCCACCGCTGCTCCACTGCACCCAGGTTCGCTGTATTCAAATGAGCCAATGGATTATTATCTGTGAAAACAGTAAAGGGAGACACAGCAAGATATTCTCTAAACTTTTCCACTATGGCCCATTTTAAAGCCAGTAATTCCAGTTTGAATGAGCTGTAATTTTTATCATTCCTTTCAGCTGGACGGAGACTTCTACTGGCATAAGCAATCACCTTCTCCTGCCCCTCCTGTACCTGTGCCAGCACTGCCCCCAGGCCTGCCTGGCTAGCATCTGTGTACAACAGGAATGGCAACTGAAAGTCAGCATATGTCAATATTGGTGCTTGTAGGAGGCTAAATTTTAATTTCTTGAACGCTGCATCCTGTGCCTCTCCCCATGCCCACTGGCCTTTTCTACTTGGGGCAGATTTGGTGCAGCGCTTCGATGTACCCCACATCATTGAATTCAGGGGTGATGCAATCTGGGCAAAACCTTTGATAAAACGCCTGTAGTATCCTGCTAGGCCCAAAAAAGCTCGAAGTTGAGTAATATTCTGCGGAGTTGACCAGGACTCGACTGCCCGCAGCTTCTCTGGGTCTGGTGAAACTCCACCTTCTGCAATCACATGACCCAAATACTGGACTTTAGTCTGAAAAAGTGAACACTTAGTAGGTTTAACTTTTAAGCCATAGTTCCCCAACCGACTAAAAACCAAATCCAGGTGGGAAATATGAGCCTCAAAGGATGGAGAAAAAATAATTATATCATCCAAATAAAGCAGCAATGTTTCAAAATTTTGGTCACCCAGACAGCTCTCCACCAGTCTCTGAAAAGTTCCTGGGGCATTACATAACCCCATCGGCATCCGATTAAATTCAAATAGTCCCATTGGGGTCACAAAAGCAGTCTTTTCTCTATCAGCTGGGTGCACCCCCACCTGCCAATACCCATGTGCCAAATCCAATGTTGAAAATATACTAGATTTTTTCAATGAGGCCAATGATTCCTCAATTCTGGGGAGTGGGTATGCATCTTTATGAGTAACCCCATTCAGCCGCCTGTAGTCTACGCAAAAACGAAGGGTGCCGTCCTTCTTTCTGACTAGCACTACAGGTGCTGCCCAAGGACTATAACTTTCCCTAATGATCTCATTGTCCATCATATTCCCCAAAAGTCCCCTGACCTCTTGATACAATTTTGGTGGAATTCTATTATATCGGTCTCTAATTGGCGCAGAATCACCCGTAGGTATAACATGTAAGACCTTATCAGTATACCCATAGTCTTCCTCATGTTCTGAAAAAACACTCTGATGCTTGGATAATAACTTAGTAATCATCTCCTGTTGTTCAATGGTAAATTGTAACGGATCTAACGAAACCGCTACCGGCCAAGACACATATTCCGATGGTGATTCCTGCACTCTAGTCTGCCTGACCCCTACCTCCACGGTCACCTCATCTAATGATCTTAACTCAACTTCTCCTTGAGATTTCAAAGGGCATAACTCCACATCAAAAATATGCCCTATCCGACAGCGCTTCAAAAGTGTCACTGGAGCTGGGGAAAGATTCAATATTCGGACCATGACTCTACCCTTCGCCACTGTACTAAGTGACCGGGCCACCAGTAACTGCCCTGGCAAAGCGCCTTCTTGAAGAGGCTCTACCAAACCCACATAATCCTTTCCATCAGGTCGTAAACGTGCACAGGCCTCTACCACAACCTCCGAATGAGCTGGAATGACCTTCAGTCTTCCTTGTGGCCAATAAATAGAACTTACCTGCCCTAACTCATCAGAAAATTTTAACAAATCTTCACACACAGAAAACATTTGACGCCACACCTTAACTTGGGCTACACTTCCTAACCCCAAACAGCTGTCCCCAGCCTGCGTCATCAAAAATTCTCTACATTCTCTGATTACATTCATACCAATCAATCCTGGATATAATGACCCACAGGAATCTTTAACAATCAATACTCCTCTTTTTGGTATTATTTCTCCACATATGTTTAAGTCCACCTCAATATACCCAATATATGGAATAACTAACCCATTAGCAGCTACCAAATTAAACTTTTGAATGGGTGGGTGTATTGTCGGCCTTCCAGTTTCAAAATGTTTCTTAAAGTAACTTTCTGTCAATGTCGTCACTTGTGACCCAGTATCAATTAAACAAGGTGTTTTAACCCCTTGTATAACTACTTCGACTACCGGACATTGCCCTATTAAATGTTCTTTGTTCTCCAATTGGCCACTACCCAAAATACCCACTGTTTGGGCCTGCACAGTGGGTTTTATTAGTTTAAAGACCCCTGTGCTCCATCCACAACCCTACAACGCCTTTCAATGTGGCCAACTTGCTTACAACGACGGCAAATAGGTCTTCCCTGATGGTCGAATTGATCAGAGTCTCTTCGACCTCCCCTTAACTCATTCCTAGTTCCTGCACCTTCGCTTCTTGGTAGCAGATTCTGTACACCCTCACGCACTTCTTTAATCATTCCAGCCACAATTTCTTTTATTTCACCTTTCAACTGCAAAAACACCTCCTGTCTAATTTCCTCAACTAATTTTGTTGTATCCAGGTAGGGTTTTACCTGGACTGTTGCGGCTACTGCTTGTGCCATTTCCCCAAACTCATCAGCTCGTAAAATTGCTTCCTCTTTAACCTCCAAAAAAAGCAACATTTGGTGTAACTCGAACCATACTCCGGAGTTCCCTACGCAATCCTACATCCAGCAGTCCTGAAATAAATTGATCTCGTAAAATATTACCCCCAGTAGTACCATCCCCCCTACCCCCCAGACGGTTACTTAATTCTTGAAGTGCCAGGGCAAACTGTCTAACGTTCTCATTGGTCCTTTGTTTACGAGTAAAGAATTGTGACCGGAGGTTAGCAAGGGGGACTACATCTCCATAGATGCCTTTTAAAAAGGTCAAAATCTGCTCAACAGTTACACGCTGAGCTACTGGCAAAGCTAGTACTTCCCTCTTTGCTTCGCCCTCAAGATTACTTACCAGAGCTGAAACCTTTTGTACATCAGAAAAAGGATATATGTTAAACATTGATGTCTGAGCGGTAAGCCACTCCTGAAAACCATTCTGAGTAGTTTGTTCACCATTAAATTTTGGACCCCACAGTGTCCCCATCATCAAAGGGAACATAACCATATTTGTATTAGCTGCCTGACTCTGACCTATATTAGAGGATAAACCTTCTGCTTCCTGCTGCTGATAGGTGGAAGATGGCTCCCCTAATTGTTGTACAGTTGACATTTTTCTTGACTATTGCCCAAGGTCCAGAATGCCGAAAATACGCCAAGTTGTAACAGGACATAGAGTCAGAATAAGACTCGTTTACAGGTTCTTTACAGGACAAGTAATTTTGGGTGGGCATCAGCAACCAAGAAAAATGCTTCACTGACCAAGACTTGTTTCAAATATATATAACAATTTTATTTATACAAACTGTCATAAGTTAAAACACAGTAGGGAGAAGCAGGCTAAGAACCATCATAATACATGCATGATATATTTAAAGCCTTAAATTGTCTAGACATTCAAACACAAGTTAACAGGCTTATCACTGCAAGGCTATCAACATACCAATTAATTTTCAGCAGGGGTTTCAAAAAACCCTTTTGTCCCACATGCATTTAATTAATAAGTTAAGTAATCACCCAATACACAGCAACTCAGTACATTTCCAGCACACAAATTCATAAATACCTTACAATAAATACACACCACACAAAATATCAAAAAGGTACATACCAGGAATACCAATCAAGCTGAATACATAACTGTCGTTGATTCACTACAGTGGTGAAGCATGGAAATCAAGAGAATAACCTGCTCTCATACCCCCACTGAATGACATACACACACAAATACAAGCGCCGGGGACCACTGGTTAATACTAACTAGACCTTGCACCCCGGCAAAAGATATCACAACAAATCAAACATTAAATCAGACAGTTAAAATACCTTAAATCCAGACTGCTGGCCTCCTTACCTGCTACCGGACGTGGGTACCCTGCTCGGATAAACATCCAGGACGGCCGCACCCGAATTACTCCGCCATCAAATTGTCCCTCCCAATGTACTTGCATGCACGATATACGACAATAGACGACCCACGTCCCAGCACGGCAGCGTTAGGTTTGGAGCTCAACAGTCTCAAACACACAAAGAAAAACCCCTCCCCAACACAAGAAACATACCAGCTTTATAACTCACGATCGCATTAATCAAATGATCAACAGGTGTGCGGTCCCGTTCACCGCCAAATGAGGGTGGGAACGCTGCTAACACAGTCACTCCTCTTATTTATATTCAACAGCCTACACAAGTCTCTGTAGACGGCGTGCACATTAGAGCGCTTGAGAAGTGAGCTGCTCGTGACTAATAGACGTTTTTTGGTAGCGTAATGCGAATTTTACTCTCATATGCGAGTGATTTACTCGCAATGTAAAGGGCTGGACGTTACTTACCTCAAAGATTTGTCGTCCTCCTCAACCAAATAACGTTAGACGGATCCAGGAATACTCCAGTGCAGATATCTGCCAGTGTGTGAGCGCGAGTTTACAGCAACGGGCGAAGAGATGACTGGCGCGCGCGAGAGAGCGCACAACACAACCTTTTATTTTATGTTATTATGAGACTGAGAAGTATAAAAATGTTTTCGGTTCATTATGAGACCGTGGCGGGGCAAATTAGACTGGCGGGCCGCCAGAGTCTAGTCAATTAATGGGAGACACTGAACTATGGAATTGTATGTAGTGTTACTCATGTAATCTGCTTGTGTCTGGTTATGTAGGCCTAGTTTTGTTATCTCCATTTCAGTATCTCTTGTATTATAAATCGATTAGATGGACTTGTATTTGAAGAATGTATTTTCAAAAGTGTGTTATGTGAATGCAGTTTATTTGTCATGTTTTCACAGAGAGTAGTGCAGATGAGGAATATTCAGGTCGCCAAAGCATCAGACTCAAGGAAGAGCCCAGAGGAAAAAGTCACTGGGTCAGAATCAGCCAATCAGAGCGATTCTGTTGACACAGAAATTGATCCATTAGTGATTACTGAGAATGATGTGGATTTTAGGGGAACAGTTAAAAAACTTGGAGAGGAGAAAAAGGATCTACAGGAAAAATTAAGCCAGCGAGAGTGAGTAGAAACATAGCATGAATCAATAAACTGTACAACACCAGGCATTAACTACATCACTAAAACAAAAATACTGTCATAGAGCCACTGTATTCTTGAAAGTTTCTTGGTGTACCATGTTAATACCATTGTACATGAAAATGGTAATGGAATCAGTAAGTACCATGATATACATCCAAGTACATCCAAGTATGTAAGAGTATTTCTCATAAAAACAGTATATCACAGTTTTCCTGACCAACCAATGGGTGGCACCATGATTATTCTGATTGCTGGATTGATTTCTGATTCAGGTCTCCTTAAGTAGCAATGTAAAAACTACCAAAATGTGTGATCCAGATAGGGAGCAACAGATATTTTAAGTGTTATTCGAAGCTTAAATGAGTTCAGGCGCAACTTGTGCAGTTGTTAACTGTCATAATAACTTAAATATCAACATAACCAACATAGGCCATCTCTTTAAGTTATCTACCCACATGGGTGAGGCACTGTCAAAAGATGGTCATCGTGACCCTGTAAAGTATCGGCAATATAGAGCTAGAATATTTATTTCCATTTTATCCAATTAAATATGCTAAACTTCGCACTATCTGCTAAAAACATATGCCGATGCAAAACTGTGGAGACCAGAAAACAAAAACAGACTTTTGAATCGAGGAAAGCCCCATGTTAAGGAAAAGGTGGATGCTCACTCTGTGCCATGTATCGTACATTTCTGTTATTGTAAACGTTTATTTTTTTTACAGTATTCATTTACTCACAAGAAATTCTAATTGTAAATATTTGTTTGTTTTGTCTCGTCAGGGAGGAGATAAAACAATTATCTGCTGAGAATAACGAAAGGATGAAAGTTGTTGAAAAAGTGCTGAAAGAACAAATCAGGGAGCATGAAAGACTGATGCAAACACACAGGTTTCTTCTATAAATAAGTGTAACAAATAATTTGATCATGAAATGTTAGGCTGTAATTTAATTGATTAACACTATTTTATCACTGTCCACATAACCCTAGTCTATGTCAGCAGAGAATAAAAGGTGTTTTATAGGCAGAGAAAGTTTGTTGAAAAAATTATGGAAAACATTTATTTTTCTTAATAATAACACAAATCATGCACGGTTAGACCAGGGACATTTATTAAGGAATAATTTGCCCAAAAATGAAAATTCTCTCATTGTTTACTCATGCCATCCCAGATGTGTATGACTTTTTTCTACTTTCTGCAGAACTCAAACAAAGGTTTTTGGAAGAATATTGTAGGTCCATACAATACAAGTGAACAGGAAGCTCAAAAAAGCACATAAAGGCAGCATAAAAGTATCTATATGACTCCAGTGGTTAAATCCATGTCTTCAGAAGCGATACGATAGGTTTGGTGAGAAACAGATACCTGCCCAGGAGGTGTAATATGCACAAAGCATGTGTATCACCAAAGACAAAAGAAGGATAGGAGAGCCAGAGATCTGTTATACTGAGATATCCACCTCCATATTTTTTACCATAAGAAAGAGCGTAAGTCATAGTTTGCGGATATCATACAAATTAATGTGGAGAGCTATAAACTGACTCCTACCTGTCGCAATATTGTTTGTCTCTTCTCTTATAAAACAGCAATTTTTATAGTATTTACTATATTTACTATATTTGTAGTACAAATTTTTAGTGTAAAACATGTTGTAGATTAGCGGACAGGTGGTCAGTTCATTAAGTGATGAGCTGTTTCCTCACAAACATTTTATTCAACACATTGAAGCATCTCCTCCATGTGCATCCACAAAAAACACCCTCTGGTCTCCTTGCCAGTGTACTGCCATAGAATGTCTATAGGACCGCCACATTATGCATTTTGTTGCAAACCTTGTAGGTTTCCCTTGGTAGAAGGGCTCCGGAAGAGCTCTAAGGAGAGCTGTTTGAAAGTAGAGATTTATAGTAAAAAAATACTTAAATATTGATCTTTTTCTCAACCACACTTATCATATCACTTCTGAAGTCAAGGATTTAACCACTGGAGTTGTATGGATTACTTGTATGCTGCCTTTTTGTGCTTTTTGGGCACATTCACTTATGGACCTACAGATCTGAAATATTCTTCTAAAAAACTTTGTGTTCAGCAGCAGAAAAAAAGTCACATCTGGGATGACATGAGGGTGAGTAAATTACGATTACAATTAATTATTTTTGGGTGAACTATCCCTTTAAGAAAGTAATTGAGTTTGATTTTGATTTCATGTTGTGCTTAAAGGCAGGAGATGGGGGCACTGACCATAGAAATCAATTATTTAAAGGAGAAACTTGAGGAGGAAAGAAAACTCAGATTACAAAAATACAGTCAGGTAACACATTTGAAACAATCCTTCACTTTCTTTAACTTTCTCAAACAATTATGCTAGAATCAGTAATGTTACTTACATGTTTTGCAGTTTGTTGATTCATATGCAGTGAAGATGATGACTCATTGATATGAACTCAATGAAAAATTGAATGAAACTAATACATATTCTCTTAGGTAACGGAAAGAAACAGTCAACACTAACATCACACATCTTATCTAACAGGTTCCAGACAGTTGTTTGTCAGTAACACTCACAGAACCAACGTCATTGTCAGTATTGGCACAGAATCAGAGTCTGGAGCAGATGGAGAGAAACAAAGCAGCTAAGATCATCCAGATGCACTGGCACTTACACCAAACACGGGTTGGTACAACACATCACAACATACCCTTTATACCACCTTTTCTTCTTTCTTGTGTCTCTCTTAGGATCTGGTTCTCTTGCAGTCTTGTCTCAGAGGGAATCTAACCAGGCAGAGGCAGTTGGACAAACAGACAAAGGTAGACGGAGGTGTCTAGAAGGGATCCCTTTCACTTCAGGTTATCCTGCACGTGCATTCTATTATGATGCTATGGTCCTTTTTCCGCTCACCTCAGCGTATTAATGATGGAGAGCAAACGTAAATAATATAAATAATATAACATTATTGCTATTATTACAGAGTGAGTATTTACACTAGCTGTACATACCTGCCACACAGTGCAGCTATTTGCGCTCAAATAGTCCGGTGGAAACAAAAAAAATTTAAGTTCCTTGTTGCTACGAGTTCTGCAGCTCACGCTCCTTTCCAGTCAAATTGCAAAGAAAAATGCAAACAAATGTGTCCTGACTCATGATATGTTTATCAAAATGTAAAGTTCCATTCCATATAGGTAGCTGTAACGCGGGGTCAGGATGGGCAAGGAGGGGGCGAGAACCGGCTTGCCAATATAAATAATATTTTAATGAAGAACTTAAAACAAAAGCACAAACACACACAACGGACA
Organism: Moxostoma hubbsi; assembly: GCA_032164185.1. NCBI lineage: Eukaryota > Metazoa > Chordata > Actinopteri > Cypriniformes > Catostomidae > Moxostoma > Moxostoma hubbsi. Next base: position 38,366,945 of record JAVLUX010000012.1, on the reverse strand, counting down.
TGTCCGGGATTGCTCTCTCTCTCGCGAACCGTCATCACCGGCCGCCTTTATCCCTCGCGCGCCTCATCAAGCCGATTGGGGACCGGGCGTGCGACATTCCAGCCCGGCCTGCCCCCCTCCGCTCCACAGTAAAACACGGAGCCTCTAAAGCAAGGGCAAATTATTTACCACTTGAACACCCAGTCATGCTTATTAGCAGAACTGATTGATGTACTTCTCCACTGACCAACAATATCTCATGAATGGCACTTAGCAGATGTAGAGCTGAAGTTTTAGTTAAATTTGTTAAATATTTATTTTAGTGGTTAAATTGGTCATCAAGAATGATTATTCATCAAAACAGACAATTTAAAATAATGTTTTACAAGCGGTCGTTGCTGTGCGACTTCAAATTAATGCAGTTTAAGAATCTTGTGAGATTGATGTGGGAGGGATCCCTTCTAGACATTACTCAGGTAGACCCAAGAAACATCCCTGTTGCCATGGCATCTAATTTGGGCTTTTTTTTTAACATCCAAGATGTTTTACATCCAGGATGTTTACAGTGTGTTTACATTTAGGCAAAGATGTTGTTAAAGGGATACTTCACCTCTGGGAAGATGAATGTGTATTTAAAATTGGTCATTTATATAGTATAAATGTGAAATTATTTTTGAATTTGAAGCATTCTAGACTGAGAAAAGGCAGAAAATGTATTTTTTACACATGTGGCTGAAAGACAACAATGCACTTGCTTTGCTGCCCTTACGAGGCCACTCCCAAACCATGCCTACCGGTTACAGGCGGCAGTATCTGAAAATATGATACAACTAGGCTTGTATTGATACATCGTGACTCTATAAATCGTGAGTTAGTTGATAAATTGACTGACTACGCGGGAAGAACATTATGATAATTCCGTGTGTCCAAACTCTGTACATGACGTCTTAGTAACAAAAAGAAAAACAAACAAAATACTCACTTTACACTAAGCCGTCCGTTTGTCCCTGCGGGCTTTGGCTGGTGTTTCCAATTTATCTTCGGGATCCTAAAATAAGTTTCCAGGACTCCCCTGTCCATGTGTGGTACAAAACTTGGGTGCTCAGTTATACATGCTCATGTTATCGGTGCAGTTTCATCAGCGGATTCAGCGATCTCGTCCAGAAGAAAACGGCATCGCTGAAATTCGCGACAGCAATAGGACTCTCTATCTGTTTCCATAGGCGCACAGCGAGAGCACTGACACCACCAGTCCGCCCCAACTCGAGTCTGAATATAATTTAACACTCTCTTCCTCCTGCCTGCCAAGCAGGTCCCCTGCTACAGCAGCTGCTCCAGCCTCTGTTCATCGCTGTATTGCGGCTCGTACAGGTAGCGCGAGCATCAGATTCTCGCAACAGATCTTCGTAATCCCCTTCTGCCATTTCAACTTCAAAACTAACTTCCGCAATCGTGATTAGCCTTGTATACAAACTTTCTACACAGAGCAAGAGCCTGTTTTCTTAGCTTCTACAGAAAGATGGGCTGACACTATCTTCACATTCTATGAGTGAGATCCCGCCCCATATGGGCGTGGTGAAAACATGAGGAATACTGGCTGTAGTTTTAAGCCTCTGGACCAAAAATCCTCCGATGACGCAAAATGACGATTGAGGTTAGAAATAGCGCTATATTTAAGTGCAGACCATTTACCATATCCAAAACCCATGGCATTACCATGTGAACATGTCTGAAAAAAATACACTTTTTCAGAGCCAATCAGGTTTGAACACTCAGGCTGTTCAGGTAGAGGAAGTGACCCTGATGCAGTCTGTCATTAGGGCTCATCTCAAACGCTGCTCTCTGAAGATGGAAAGGTGATATTCTTAAGATACATAGACATACTTTATAGAGTCATAGGAGAAATTCACAAATACTACCAAGCACACTTAATACACTGCAAACTAATGAGATTAAAGATGGAAGATTATGAAAAAAAAAAAAAATCTTTAAAATATGATTATGATTAATCATGCACACTTAGTCCAGGGACATTTATTAAAGGAACAGTTCACCCAAAAATGAAAATTCTCTCATCACCTACTCACCTTTATGCCATTCCAGATATGTATGACTTTATTTCAGCTCTGTGGTTCCTCACAATGCAATTCAACAGGGTCCAAAACTTTGAAGCTCAAAAAGCACATAAAGGCAGCATAAAATTAATCCACAAGACACAACAAGAATTGTGGGTGACAAACAGATCAATATTTAAGTCATTTTTACCTTAAATTCTCCTCCCTGCCCAGGAGGTGTGAAATGCATGAAGAATGTGTATCGCCAAAGACAAAAGAAGTACAGAAGAGCCCTTTTAATGAGATAACCACCTCCACATTTTTCACTATTAGAACGTTCAACCAGACTGTTACGACAGTAAGTCTCTGTTTGCGGTTATCATTAAAATGAATGTGGAGAACTGTAAACTGACTCCTACCTGTCACAATCTTGTTTGTGTCTTCTCTTATAAAACATCAAATCGTAGTATACTTCACACATTTTTTAGTGTAAAACGTGTTGAAGATTAGCTCTCAGGTGGTCAGTTCAGTAAGTAATGAGCTGTTTCCTCACAAAAGCAGTTTATTTGTCATAAATACTACCAAATACACTTAATCCATGAATGAGATTAGTTTGCAACACTTAATCTATATTAGTTCCATCAGTACATCAACCTAAAAAAGAAATGTTGTGAATCTATTATGAAGGTGCAGTTAGTAAATTATTTTTTATATGTTTAGATGGCTGACTGATTTTAAACATGTTTGTCAAACAACTTTGCACAACTTTTGTTTAGTGAGAAATAAATATAGCATAGTGCACCTTTTAAATTTCAATAAATCATTATATAAGCTAAAATAAAGTCATGCATACTTTTTGAACATGCTGCATTTTGAAATCGCTTATTCTGATTAGTGTTAAAGGGGAAGTAGTTCACCCAAAAATACAAATTCTCTCATCATTTATAACCCACTACGGACATGTTGGAGAAAGAATTGCCATTGGCTAGTACATTTTAGTTTTTACTTGCCAGACTTTTGATGACATGCAAGCGTTATGCAGTTGACAACTAAAAAAGATATTAAACAAACAAAGAAGGGTGCATCTTCACACACACACACACACATATATATATTAATTAAATAATGAGACAAGCTGTTGCCTTTATTTAAAATTAACAAAATAATTACAAGGTTAGACCCTAATAGTTAACATAGAATTACATGCATAACAATTAGGCTACAAATGTATTACTATAATGTATAATTGCATTATAAGAATTATAATTTAATTGCTACTAAATCAAAACTACTATGCAGAACAAACTTTTTTTCTTACCAAACCCTTGCATATATGCAGCATGAGCCTATTTGTTAAATTATTTAATATTTGCAGTGTTTTCACTGAAGTTAAAATATTTTAGAATGTATTGATTGTGCCCTTAAAAATGTATGCATTCACACATTTATTACACTTACAACATTACTACATTTTGTTGAATGTTTTACATGCACTTGTGAGATTTACATTGAGTTTACAATATGTAGGTCATGTGCTAAATTGGCACTGTCTCTTTAAGACAATGGTGGCTCCGCAAGCGTTTATGGTGGAATTAGCACAGCGTACATTAATGAAAGAGAAGTTGTAGTTGTTTTTTACCTCATCCATGTAATTTGTTACTAGAATTAATGTTTAGATCTTTTTGATCACCAATTGACTGTAAATAACCGAAGGGATATTAAAAGAAACATGAAATGAAAATGATCATCTTTGGTCATAATATATATGGAACGAGCCAAAAGAAAACTTTGTATGATAAGTATTGACTTGCTTGTATAAATATTTATTGTATAAGTTCTCAGATTTAAATCTATAAGCTCTTGAGTTTTGCCTCACTTTTACCTTCCAACAGCCATTCAGCAGGGCAGACGCGTTACTGGTCTGTGTACAGACAGTTCATAAAAAGGTGCTGCCAAATTAGGTCAATTTCCTTCAGAGTGTGCGCTTAAGAGCACAACATGTTGTAAAAGATGAGAATGAATCCAGCTTCATAATCGCCAGCCTCCCCTTTTTCTCCCTAATTTGGAATGCCCAATTCCCAATGCTCTCTAAGTCCTCATGGTGGCGTAGTGACTCCCCTCTGTCCGGGTGGCGGAGTTGCCTCCGTGTCTGAGACCATCAACCTGCGCATCTTATCACGTGGCTTGTTGAGCGTGTTACCACGAAGATGTAGCTTGGATAATTCCAGAAAATTATGTCAAGCCTTTAGACAATTAGACAATTACTGTAGCTTCTGATAGGCTAATTGGCTAATTGGCGTCAATTGGAGGTGGACCGGTGGATGCATTTTAAGGCCTACCTTCAAACGCAGTGCCTCTTTGCTTGAGATCATGGGAAAATCAAAAAAGAAATCAGTCAAGACCCCATAAAAAAGTATTGTGGACCTCCACAAGTCTGGTTTATCCTCGGGAGCGATTTCCAAACGCATAAATGTACCACGTTCATCTGTACAACAATAATAAACACCATGGACCCGTGCAGCCATCATGCCGCTCAGGAAGGAGATGCATTCTGTCTCCTAGATATTAATGTAGTTTGGTGCGAAAAGTGCCAATGAATCCCAGAACAACAGCAAAGGACCTTGTGAAGATGCTGGAGGAAACAGGTTGACAAGTATCTATATCCACAGTAAAACAAGCCCTTTATCAACAGAAGCTGAAAGTTTGCTCAGCAATGAAGAAACCACTGCTCCAAATCTGCCATAAAAAAGCCAGACTACAGTTGGCAAGTGCACATGGGACAAAGATCTTACTTCCTGGAGAAATGTCCTGTGGTCTGATGAAACAAAAATGTAACTGTTTGGCCATAATGAACATTGTTATGTTTGGAGGAAAAAGTTTGAGACTTGCAAGAAGAACACCATCCCAACTGTGAAGCATGGGGGTGGCAGCATCATGTTGTAGGGTTGCTTTGCTACAGGAAGGACTAATACACTTCACAAAATAGATGACATCATGAGGAAGGAAAATTTTTTGTGACCTTTTTTTTTTACATAGAAAGTCTACAACTAAAAGCCATTCTTATGCACAACTTATTACCTGCAATTACCTACCAAAGGGAATTATCTCAACAGAAACACGGTGTGGTGTAAGACTGCATATTATGAACATACCATCTAGATGGCAATTTGTATGGACAATATTAATTATGTGGATCATGGATGGTGTATCATTATTAAAATAATGTATTGCTTTTTTATTATTCAGATAAGGTCGCATTGTTTTGACTTCAAGAAACTAAGCCTTCAAATAATGGATGAATTTGTTTTCACAAATTCACACTTCAAAATGCCTTGTATTGAACAGAGATCTTTAAGTAAATGAGGATCAGGGATTCAATAATTTTCATTTGCTTCTTACTGTAGATCAATTAAATATACACATTACATTATGCTTGATGAACAGCATATCTTATTAAGAATATTTAAGCCATTGTGCGCATTTGAAGTACACCTTTGATTAAGACAAATTGCAGGTACTGTGAAGCTCCACATATATGGAGGATTTATTTAACATATTGCTGTATAAGACAGATTTGTTAATTTTTCACTTAACTTTAACCTTCCAGTGCTACTGCAGGGCCTCGGAGTAATGTGTTCATATTTGCGTCTGCCCTTCAGAAGCGTTTTGGACCATTTGAAGACGAGAGAGAGATGACTGATTTACTCTGATATTGAGGGAATGTGGACTGTGTGAGTTTGTCATTATAGACATTCTTTATCTGCATTTTGCCAATAATGATTTTCTGTGTTATTGTTTCAATGCCTTGTTTAATCTGACTTTGCTCTAAGAGCACATTCATTGTTTGTGCCATTGTGCTTGAATTTGTTTCAGTTTTATTAAAGACTTGTTTTCTCTGGTATGATGGAAGATTTATATACATTGTCTTTGGACATGAATAGATGCAAGAGAGAAAAGACCTATAACATATCAGTATTCAAATATTACAATAGCACCATCAATGTAGATTATATTTTCAATTAACAATGCAAGTCAATGGGATATTTTTAAACTTTAAAGGAATATTCCAGGTCCAATACAAGTTAAGCTCAATTGATTTGTTGCATGATGTTCATTAGCACAAAAATAATTTAAACTCCTCCCTCCTTTTTTTAAAAAGAAAAAGCAAAAATTGAGGTTACAGTAAGACACTTACAATGGAAGTGAATGGGGCCCAGTTTTGAAGAGTTAAAAGGCAGAAATGTATCTTATAATTTGATAAAAGCACTTGCATTCATTCTTTGGTTAAAACAACTGTATTATTTGAGCTTTAAATCAATTTGGGATTTACAGCATTACGTCGTCATGGCATCAAAGTAGTAAAGTTGGATGTAATTCTACACAGAAAAGGTTTGTAAGTGATTTTATCGCAACAAAGAGGTTTTAACATGTAAATTGTTTATATCCTATACTTCTGAAACTGAGTATTTTAACATTTACAAATTGGCCCCATTAATTTCCATTGTAAGTGCCTCAGTCACTGTAACACAGATTTTTGCTTTTTTTTTTTTTTGTAAGGGAAAATGAGCGAAAAATAGAAATTAAATTTAGTGGTAATCAACAAGCCACAAATGCTGTCAACTGAGCTTAACTAGTATCTGATTAAAATACATAGTGGAACGACTTGGCGGTGAATAATAATGTCATAATTATTATTATTTTTGTGTAATATTCCTTTTAAGTACGTTATAATGCAAGAACTATGGGGTCAAACTGGGTTCCGGGTGTCCATAGAAAATTTCCGGCAGCCATCACTCCCAACACATTATAATTGAGTAATCGTGCTAAATTGCTAAATATATCTAAAACAGTTGTAAGCTATTTGGTTTGTTAAATTAAGATTAACATGGTCTTTGTATTTGTTTTTGAGATGTCACAGTATGCAATAGACTGGCATGTTTTAAGGTCAAGATTAGATAAAAAAAAAATGGCAAAAATGAAACCGCTTTCTCTAGAAACTCATCAGTAAATCATTGTTTTGAGGAATGAAGGCTATACAATGCTTGACATTGCCAAAAAACTGAAGATTTCATACAAAGGTTATGGATCTTAAACCCATTGAGCTTTTGTGGGATCAACTAGACTGTAAGGTGCGTGAGAAGTGCTCGACATGACAGACACATCTATGGCAGGTGCTCCCGGAAGTGTGGAGTGAAATGTCACCTGAATATCTGGACAAACTGACCTCTAGAATGCCAATGATCTGCAAAGCTGTCATTGCTAAACGTGGAGGATTTTTTGATGAAAACTCTTTGAAGTAGTTCTGAACATTTTTTTCCAAATTGTAATAGTAAATTTTCAAGGTTTTAATGTCCTGACTATATATTGTGATCAGCTGAACGCCACTTTGGTGAATAAAAGTACCTTATTTCTTTCCATAAGAGCAAAATCTGTACATTATTCCAAACTTTTGGCCACTTTTGTGTGTGTGTGTGTAATAAATATATATATATATATATATATATATATATATATATATATATATATATATATATATATATATATATATATATATAAAAAACATTTAGTTCCGGTCCTCGAATCTGACTGGAGGAGAGACGTCCCATGAGCACTGATGGTCTGACACCATCAGCACTCCGACGCTTCACTATGTGTGTGTATCACTCCGCATGTGTTCCTGCCTTTCTAAACTGAAGTGTAAGAACAGTGCAGATCTGTCAAGAGCTTCCATTTGTCTTTTTTTTAAATTTTTTTTTTACATTACATATGTTAGCCTGCAGGTGGTGGCAAAAGATTGTTTTTGAGTGTAATATGAGCCAGTGAAGTGACCTGAAGTGAATCCGTGTCAGCTAGTGTTTACATAAAACAGCTCTTCGTGATCGCTTGTATTACTACTAAAGCTATAGGAAATAGCTTTAAATGGCTTTAAACTAGCATTAACTTCAGCATTACGGCTCATCACAGCTGAGAGACACAACAGAATAATTAATTACACAATGGATGCTGTTTAAAATGGTGGAGGACATTGCGGTTTCTATAGCGATCGACACTTGCGCACCGGCTACTGCGAAATAGGGAGAAATACCCCTGCTTGGATGCTATTTTTCCACTGAGAAAGCTGATCTTCAGAAAGCTGACAGCATCTCTGCTTTGGAGTAGCAACAGGTAGGTGATTGGCTCCATCTCTCTCTCTCTCTTACACACACACACACATCTTTGTTTATCCAATAACTTGTTCGATACAGCGCAAGCCGTGATATTATTTCTGAAGTGACATTTTTGAATTACTAACGAAAGGATGGACGCATCATTTGTGTAGAATAAAAAAGTAAAAATGTAGAATAAATAAAGAATGCTAAATTTGTTATATATATATATATATATATATAAAATTTATTTTTTAATAAAAAAATATTTTTTATGTTTATATTTAATACTATAATAGTGGGAACTGGGCATAAAAAGATACATTGTCAACTTGACACAAAGTAAATATTTTCCAGATATATTTCTTACAACATTCTTACAGTGGCAATATTAAAAACAATTATTTAATTTAGCAAACAACACGTTTTATAATATCACATACCATTTTCCTATCAAAGTATCAGCATTAAAACACAGTCCTTGGCATTAAAAAAAATTGAAAACTCTTGGTATAAGTTGTACATTTTCATTAGGGGATGATGTGATTTGTCTGTCAGTTGCGTCTCTTGGCCACTAGAGCTCAGTAAACACACTAATTTAATTGTGTATTAAAACGGACGTGAATGATTGACATTAACGACAGTTAATGCTCACAAATAACTAGTTCAGCCCCATAATGTTGGAAGTCCTTGCGTTCTTTTATCCATTTCCATGTAAAGCGATGGAAATGGGGAAGCGCTGATCATAGGCGTCCATTGGAGGACAGCGCAGGACCACAATGCGCCTTTGGATGACATCAAAGCCAATTAAAGCTCTTCCTTCTCTTCAACTGACTTTGGATCGCTGGATAACATGCAGACACTTTTGAGCGCTCTGTGCACTTCTCACGTTAGATTCGGGGCTTCGGTGGACAAGATATAAACCCGCCAGACGCATTCCATTCACCAAGACACGAGTCTACATGCATTAAGGACTTCGCTACAATATTTTCCATCCGGGGTCTTTGTGTCATTTTTTTATGTATCAATAAGCAATAACAATTTCCTGAGCTCACTGGACGTTTTGTTTGTTCCTGGAAATATGGTTTAGCCTGTTAACGGGTAAGATTTTTTGGTAACAAAAGCCTGTCTAAGGGGCCGTTCACACTGGAGGCGTTTTTGCGTCCGTTTTAGCGTTTGAAATCGTTTTATTATGTAAACGCGCTTGACGGAAGTCTTTGACCATTGCGCAGCGTCTCGCGCAGAAGTTAAAACGCGTCTCGAGACACCTGCGTCTAGCTATATTTAAGCGTAAGAACGCGTTCGGTCTGAACGGCCTTTAGAAATCTGTATTTTCAACATTCCCAGGCTTGCTTAATTAATGCATAATGATTATCATTGTCTTAAGATTGGATAAATTATCGAAATGATCTAATTACGAATCGCAGGGGAGTTAAACAATAGTGTTGCTCGCTTGCGGCTACAAAGTAGTTGTGCATTTATTTGCTCTTGGAGTCTTTGGTGCAGATTTTAACCCCTGCTTTGCTGGAGACAGTGCATAAAGACAGTTTAAATGCATTTGATGCAATGCGACATGATTGCATTGCTGCTGAAATAAATATTGTATCTTTTGCAGAGAAACATCTACACGGACACGATGGCTGCAGTGGTGAATTTTTCTCCGCCGTGGTGGGTTAACCTTTTCCATCGTCTTCCCCACTTCAACCTACAGTTTCAACTGACCAGTAGCGATTTCCGCCCGGAGGACTCCGAGTATCAAAAGGTAGGTCGAGTTCAAGAGCTGTGTGATTTTTGGAAATATGAGCCAACATCAAGATCAATGTGTGAGCGCGCCGAGCGGCGTCATCAAAGGTTGTTATTTGGCATGACGTCAACCTCTGAAGCTTTTTACTGCAGCGAGGGCAACTATTTGGATAAAATTGGTATTTTAAGGCGTTAGATTTTTTATTAATTCCATTCCAAGTGGCATGTATTCCAGCTAAATGGGGATTCATTCTGTGAACATGATGTTCTGAGTTATAACTCATAATTTCATTCAAGGTTGTGATAATGCATGATTTTATGGTTGACTTAGGTGTTCCAGTATATTCAATGGTAAGTGGAATCAGACATTTAGAGAGATACAGGACTGGAGTGAAATAGGACGTTTAAGAAAGCAATTAGATCAGATTTGATTCAAAACGAAGCACCACATTTACCCCTAAAGAGGTGGTATATATGTTTGATCTGTTTTAATGACTTCACCATCTACTGACCGCATGTTGCAAATCAGAACATGTTGTCCAATCGCTGAACAGTTACTATCCAGAAAATATGTGATTCTTAGGAGATTTGGAGATAGACAGTTTCAGCTTTGCAAATCGTGGTGCATTTGTGTACTTCAGCCCTCAAATTAATTAACATTCACAAGGCACCATAAACATTTAAGATACAGTACATCTACAGTACATTTCTAGACGTAAATGCAACATTTGGTCATGTGTATTATATTCATCAGTTCGTCATATTTAACTTATTATGATTAGGGATCCAGTTTTGCTTTTCAGCTCACATCACATCACTAGGGAATTACTGCTAGAATATTTGGAAAACCATCTTATCTGTCAGTCTGACTGTAGGTATAAACACCTAATTCGTTTCTGTCACAGCCGAAGTACATTTCACCATGCTCTGCAAGCTAGTTCTGTTTTTAATGACTGTATATCTTTATTACAATAGCGTCAAGCAGTTTCATCACACTTCCAAAACAAGTACCCTAATATTATCATGTTTTTCTGGACATGCACCAAGCATAATATCATGGTATAATTTGAAGTATCTTGGAGTACCATTTAAATACCATAACATATGCATATGCATTCTGTTCTAAGGCTAGGTTATATAAACTCAGCAAAAAAAGAAACGTCCCTTTTTCAGGACACTGTATTTTAAAGATAATTAAAAAAAAAAATCCAAATAACTTTACAGATCTTTATTTTAAAGGGTTTAAACAATGTTGTCCATGCTTGCTTATTGAATCATATGCACCAACATGCACCTGTGGAACGATCATTAAGACACTAACAGCTTACAGGCGGTAGGCAATTAAGGTCACAGTTATAAAAACTCAAATACTTATTTTCCTCACGTGTATATATAGTGTTGTTACATGTGGTCTGCCACTGCGAGGATGATCAGCTGTACTTCCTATCTCCCTGTAGCGCTGTCTAAGGCGTCTCACAGTATGGACATTGCCCTGGCCACATCTGCAGTCCTCATGCCTCCATGCAGCATGCCTAAGGCATGTTCACACAGATGAGCAGGGACCCTGGAGACCTTTCTACTGACTCTGAAAAACACCAAAAGAAAGATGTCCAGGGTCCCTGCTCATCTGTGTGAACATGCCTTAGGCATGCTGCATGGAGGCATGAGGACTGCAGATGTGGCCAGGGCAATGTCCATACTGTGAGACGCCTTAGACAGCGCTACAGGGAGATAGGAAGTACAGCTGATCATCCTCGCAGTGGCAGACCACATGTAACAACACTATATATACACGTGAGGAAAATAAGTATTTGAACACCCTGCTATTTTGCAAGTTCTCCCACTTAGAAATCATGGAGGGGTCTGAAATTGTCATCGTAGGTGCATGTCCACTGTGAGAGACATAATCTAAAAAAAAAAATCCAGAAATCACAATGTATGATTTTTTTTAACTATTTATTTGTATGATACAGCTGCAAATAAGTATTTGAACACCTGAGAAAATCAATGTTAATATTTGGTACAGTAGCCTTTGTTTGCAATTACAGAGGTCAAATGTTTCCTGTAGTTTTTCACCAGGTTTGCACACACTGCAGGAGGGATTTTGGCCCACTCCTCCACACAGATCTTCTCTAGATCAGTCAGGTTTCTGGGCTGTCGCTGAGAAACACGGAGTTTGAGCTCCCTCCAAAGATTCTCTATTGGGTTTAGGTCTGGAGACTGGCTAGGCCACGCCAGAACCTTGATATGCTTCTAACAGAGCCACTCCTTGGTTATCCTGGCTGTGTGCTTCGGGTCATTGTCATGTTGGAAGACCCAGCCTCGACCCATCTTCAATGCTCTAACTGAGGGAAGGAGGTTGTTCCCCAAAATCTCACAATACATGGCCCCGGTCATCCTCTCCTTAATACAGTGCAGTCGCCCTGTCCCATGTGCAGAAAAACACCCCCATGATGCTACCACCGCCATGCTTCACAGTAGGGATGGTGTTCTTGGGATGGTACTCATCATTCTTCTTCCTCCAAACACGGTTAGTGGAATTATGACCAAAAAGTTCTATTTTGGTCTCATCTGACCACATGACTTTCTCCCATGACTCCTCTGGATCATCCAAATGGTCATTGGCAAACTTAAGACGGGCCTTGACATGTGCTGGTTTAAGCAGGGGAACCTTCCGTGCCATGCATGATTTCAAACCATGACGTCTTAGTGTATTACCAACAGTAACCTTGGAAACTGTGGTCCCAGCTCTTTTCAGGTCATTGACCAGCTCCTCCCGTGTAGTTCTGGACTGATTTCTCACCTTTCTTAGGATCATTGAGACCCCACGAGGTGAGATCTTGCATGGAGCCCCAGTCCGAGGGAGATTGACAGTCATGTTTAGCTTCTTCCATTTTCTAATGATTGCTCCAACAGTAGACCTTTTTTCACCAAGCTGCTTGGCAATTTCCCCGTAGCACTTTCCAGCCTTGTGGAGGTGTACAATTTTGTCTCTAGTGTCTTTGGACAGCTCTTTGGTCTTGGCCATGTTAGTAGTTGGATTCTTACTGATTGTATGGGGTGGACAGGTGTCTTTATGCAGCTAACGACCTCAAACAGGTGCATCTAATTTAGGATAATAAATGGAGTGGAGGTGGACATTTTAAAGGCAGACTAACAGGTCTTTGAGGGTCAGAATTCTAGCTGATAGACAGGTGTTCAAATACTTATTTGCAGCTGTATCATACAAATAAATAGTTAAAAAATAATATATTGTGATTTCTGGATTTTTTTTTTTTTAGATTGTCTCTCACAGTGGACATGCACCTACGATGACAATTTCAGACCCCTCCATGATTTCCAAGTGGGAGAACTTGCAAAATAGCAGGGTGTTCAAATACTTATTTTCCTCACTGTGTGTGTATATATATATATATATATATATATAGTGGGCTTCAGCGCATTTCTGAAAGATAGCAAATGCATGGCAAAGTCTGGTGACAAGTCGTCAGTTTACTCACGTTGACCCTTGAAACAGATTGTTGTAAGAGAAGCACAGATGTGGACAAGGGCACAAAACCCCAAAGCACTTTGCCACTTCATTCAACAGAACCTGTGTTTTAGTTGTCCTGTACATATGTGAATTGTTGCACAAAAAACTGACACCCAAAAATGCTCCTCTGCATTTTGCAGATGTTGATTTTCGCATAATTTATCAAAGGGCGTCTTAATGCGCCTTGTGCACTTGTGAGTAAATGAAGACCAAACACCCCATGATTCTGCCAAAGCTTCTGATGTGGCTTATAGGCTCTCAAACTCCCCTTTTGGTTTGGTGAATGTGTCTGATGCATGATATCCATATTTTTATCTTGGAGGGCACAATGTTTACAGTCTCCAATATTTTGAACTGTATTGCTGTCATGAGGACAAATTAGAACTTCTCTATTTACTTTTTCAAACCCATTGCTTTTGCACGCTCATCAGTTTTCTAAGAGAGAAGAGTGATTTTAATGAGTGCTTGCGAAACATCCACATAGCGAAGTTGCAAAGATTCAATTGCAACATTTCTGGATGCCCAACACGTAGGACATAGTTGCTTCAAAGTACGCTGGCCAGATGAATTGGAGAGATGTCCCTCTAACAGTTCCCACCTCTTTATGCTCCTACTAAAGAAGATGTAATATTTTTGTACGGTGTAATATTCACGCATCTCTGTCACATGCTGACAGACGTCGTTGAGAACAAGATTCAAGCACACAATGGGGAGAGAGGGAAGGGTGTGCCCGCTCACTACAGCTCTGACGAATGCTGAATATGTTGGACCAATGGGTAAATATTTGATGGTAATATTAATTAATGGGGAATTGGCAACCCTGCAAAGATTCATGAATTGAGTTCTGTTCTAAAAATGCAAAGGCTACTCGTATATAGGTGGATCTGGGATGAATCTATTTTAAACTAGTTTAATCACCAATACATTTTAAGTTTTGTAATAGAGAATTCTGTGCCTTTTTTTTTTGTGTGTTCTTTTTTTTGCGCTGAAGCACGTCTTTATATTCTGTTGTGCTGAGAATTATTTAGAGTAACTATGCGGTTGATAATGATCTGCGTGGTTGAGAACGGTCCATGAGTAAACACACCTGCCCTTCGCTCGCGCCACTCTACCCATTGAGCCGTGCTAATAATTGGTGCAGATAATGTGGTTTCATAATGCTTATGGAGCAAGCAAAATGTGATTCAAAAAGTAAGGTTAGGATGACAGGGCAAGGCTGGATTCGGCCCGCAGGCCTTGAGTTTGACACGTGTTCTAAAATAAAATAAGAAGTGAACAAAACAGACATCCTTACCCTAAACCGGCACCTTAATGAGAGTGTCCAAAAACAAAATGAGAAATGAAAAGCAAATTACACTTTTGTCTCATGTGTCAGTTTGTGTGCTTGACTGGTCTCGAAGTGCATTCTTTCAAGTCCAAATCCAACGCTCTATCATGCAAACTATCGCTCAAGCTGATCACATTGGAATAAGTGTGTAAATGTAGGTTAGATGTGTAATGCAAGCGTAAAAATTTATCAAATGGTGCGTTATATTTAAAAGATTTTGGAGATCATAACATAGCAATGTGTGAGTAACAGTGAAAAATAAGTGTTTATAAAGATGTAATCAGTGGTTGTACTCGTTATTTGTGTGAAAGTTAATAAAATTCATTGTTGTTGCAGGACCTCTAGTGTTCATTTAACCAGGAATTTGAAGCAAAACATAGAAGGTAGCACCATCAAAGTCAGTTTGGAAAAAAAGGTATTTATTGTAACATTCATTCTATTAGTCTAGATTGGCCAAACCAGTGGAGGACATCCACAAGATGCTTAGAGATGTGGTTGGCCTAGTTGGTCTGCTCGTTGTGAGGTCGCAGGAAAGCCAAGGGGGTATGTGGGGTAAAATAGTATGAGATGAGGTCATGACAAGCCCTGGGGTCTGTCTGGTCTAGCAGAGCAGAAGGGAAGAGAACGAGGGAGGGTGTTGGGTGTTGTTATTTTCTTTTTGACAAAAGATGAATGCACCTCTTTTTGTGGGGGTCTGTGAAAATGGGGTTTAATCCCCAATGCTACCCAGAGTGCTTTGCAGGCATCCTTTTGTCAATTGGACACATAGTCTTGATGCCAGTACCCCCTCGCTTCCATTCTCACACTCTCACACACGCATACTGGAACACATGCACTCGTTCACCAACAGATACATAGAGTAAGCAAATCTGCAATAACATGCAATTAGAATAGTTTTTAATATACAGAATGGCCAGTAAATATATTCTTGGGCAATTGACAACTTGAAAATTAACTTTCATTTACTAATATTAACTCTCATTTTTCACAATCTTACTTTTAAATAATTTGACTATTAACAATGTCCAACAGTGTATGTACATGTATCACAGGAGAGATTTATTTTTTCCTTAGTTTTCCTTAAAATCCCACTGTGTCATTTCCACCACATGTCAAATTCTGCATTTTTAATAGAATTCCATGGTGGAAATGACTGATGGAAAAGTTTTTTAAATAAAGTAGTTGCCACATTTGTCATGCTATGGCTAAGTTATCATTGAATGTATCCTAAATGCACATAATTAAAAATATCTGTACACTTTTTGTATAATTTGGCAAAATTACAGTTTGATTGGATATGATGGCCTATAAAATTTGCTCACAAGTGATATTTCCCTAGATTTGTTTTTTCTTCAAACATCACTTGCTCTTCACTGACACTTTTGTTGAATTTTGTTATCAAGTGATTTTTACTGTGGTGGAAATGACGCCACGACTGTGGGACAGTTGTAAGTATCTCACTTTTTTGTTTCAGATTTTCATAATGGATTTTTATAGTTGAATGTTGAATGTCTGGGTCTGGAAGAAGGCTAAATAGTAAAACATGTAGATCAAAAACATTTTAAAAGAACAGTAAAGAAATTAGGATGCCTAGTAAAAAGTTAAAATCTGTTCGTTTTAATAAGAATCAAACCCTGGGACATGAAATTGCCTGAAGTTCAAGAAACAACTTCATATGTACTGTATATGCTGAAACATATTTTTAGCTGCTGTAATTGATCACCATTTCTTAAAAAGTCAACATGAAATCAAATGTACCTTATTTAGACAGACCGGGTTTTATTGTGGACGATTCATCTGTGCACTTTATTCTGAAGAAAAAAAATGCTTCATAATCTTTCATCAAAATTTAACAACTTAATCTGCCTCTGAAATTACACCTAGCCCTCTTGTTTTTCAGCCCCCCTCCAAGGCTCTCTTCAACAACCCTTAAAACTGTGCTTATATCCTGGCACCAAAAAGAAGACATACATGTGCACTTTTTGGATTGAAAACATATGCGTGGCAAAGGGTTCACTTGGACCCTAGTGCACTCGGCACATTCGTTTGTCTGGATCTGGCCCATCAGCAGCTGCCAAAATGTGTCAGCACTTTGGCTTCCTCTTTCTTCTTAAATTTAATACCACATGGACTGTATTTACAACCATACTGGTTGTTCTAATGTTGTTCTAGAAGATAAGATAAAGGGATTGTTCTTTTTAATCGTTTTCTTTTTATTCAGTTGTATTGATTTGCAAAGCTTGAGGGGGTGGTATTTTGGAAGTGGAACCATAACCAACGCATATATACATATACATGTATAACATATATACAAACAGCAATATTTGAATTTTATTAATTTTTTTAATATTACAAAAAATGTTGACTCAAATAAATCAGATAATCAGCTTTTTGAACTGGTTCATTGAAATGAACTGTCTAAATAAATTGATTCACTAGAATGATTCAGACTTCTCAACGCTACAAGATAACACCGCCATTACATCGTGACCACTTTGATAGTTCTAGATGTTATACTATAGAGAATTAATTCTCAAAGAGCTCAGAGCTCTGGGTTATTTTAGTAAATGCAAGGTTTCTGTGATGTATTGTGATAGAAACACCAAAATGTACTAAAACTAAAGGTTTTTAATTTCGTTAGTTCTGAGCAAAAACTGTATTTTTTTCGTTCCGGTTCAGAAGTTCCGCAGCCTCCTTACCAAAAGGCTACCAGATTGACCAAAGTAAAAGAACGGTTTATAACTTTCTTTTTAAAATGACAGTACTCTGTGCTAAGGGGTGGGTAAAATACCAATTGCAGTGTTGCCAGATCTCGCAAGAGAATCAATCAACATGGCCTGGAAAACAAACCCAAAATAAGCTACTTGCCTCACAAAATAAGCAAAAAATAAGCAATACATTTTTTTCCTGTGTGGTGGATTTATCAGATTATAAATTATAACAAGCAGTCAGTTAACAGTTTAGTATAATTTAATTACAGATCCGCTTCTCAGTCATAATCCAACATAATCAAATCTGTGTTAATGCATCATATTTAACAATAATTCAGTGAAGACTTGGAAACACCTGAGAAAAGTACTTTTTTACCCCTGATAATGTATTCTTGTACCTGGATTAGCCATTTATGCATGTGTAATAATTATACATAGTTGTTAAAAAGGACTTTATTCAGAAAACGCTTCATCTACAATGGGCAATTAGGCAAAGAAATGTGTGATGCAGCAGTTTCCTTCAGGATCAAAATCACATGTTTAATTTTTTTGGGCAACATGAAGTGCAGTTCCAAAAATGTACTGTGATAAACCATTTTGCCTTTCATGAAAAAATTATCGGGACAAAATAACCGGTTACCAGCATTTAAAAATAAAGTTTTCAATCTGCAACAATTGAAAATCACTTTGTTACATCATTTTTTTACATTCTGCTAAACATTTAGTTTGTTTTCTTTGTTTGTTTTTGCTCCTTGAACCATTTTTAGTCCCTGATAAAAATATAATATAAATGTTCATAAAAATGTAACAAGAATAACAAGAAATATTTCATGTGTATTTGCAAAGACAGAATGATCGCACTGTGAATTTGGCACCATTAGATTAAAAAAAAGGGTGCTGAAATCGGTCTGTGCTTACTGAATTTTGAACCACTGCCCCCTGTGGCTAAAGCTGGAAGTGTTGTTGAGGTAAAATGTTCACAGAGTGGCACCAAAATTTAGTTTTAGGTTTAGTTGTAAATGATGTAATAGTCAAAATGAATGCATATTGTATTAACCATACACCCTAAACCTAACCGTTAGAGGAGAAATATGTCATTTTAGAGCAAAAAGACAACCTCAGAACCGCTTGCACTGATGTTAATGTGAACATGAATACTTCCTGGTTTCCATGAGACAAGAACCTGTGTCTTACAGTAACACCAGAGGGAAAAGGTATTTATGTCTGAATTGAGATGCCCCTTGTCAGTAATTTGGCAGAATGTGGTTGATTTCAGGAAAGATTTCATCATGTGATTATATTGGCAAAGATGTTGCACTATTCATTATATATTGAAAGGTTATCATTACTCTATGGTAAATAGTGGGATGGGAATACAAAAACAATAACAAAAACAATGGAAACCCCTGCTCTGTTACCATTATGTGTTCCCTGAGAAAACCTGGAACTCCTTTGACTTGCAGTCTTCTTCCTGTACTAAATGGGATCAGATGCTGTAAATGTGTTTCGGTTATTATGTTAAAGAATTTAAGCTTCTGTTTTTTCAGTATTACTGTACTGATGTTTCAGTCAGTTTGATCTGTTCATTGTCCAAAATGAGAGGAATACATGACTCTGTCTGAATTTGAGGATATTTCTGTTTGCTGATGATGGCTCCAGCAGCTGTGTTGCCACAGGTCTCGTTTGACATGTGAAAAGTGCGCTTGTGTTTTTTTCTCAGCATGGAATGCTGGAATAATTAAAAGCATATTGGGCAGGAAAGGGGCCCAGCTGGCAGGAAGTCACGAGTAGTAGCGATGAAACGATTTACATGAGAACACTGCCTTGTATACACACATAATAATGGCACACATGCACAGTGAGTTAAGAGGAAAATGTAATTGTGCTTAAATAGCCATGATTACTGTTTTAACATTCACCATTATTTTCTTGGCAAAGATGGGGTAATATGGCTTAAAGAGATATTTTGTGGTTTTGTCAATAACAGTATATGCCACAAAAGTATTACTATGTAAAATCGTGTTGTAAAATGCCAGACTCGCACACTTATAAACTATCCTGCTAAGCATTTAGATAACTGGGTTTGAATTTAGGGCATCCCTATAATCAGAAAGCGGCAACTTCTTGCCATCCTGCTAGTTATTACAGAGGCTGACCTATACAAACTTATGTCAAGTCTCTCCCTCTATCTTGTTCTCTCTGAGCATTGGTAAATGGGCTGCAACTAACGATTATTTTAATAATTGATTAATCTAATGATTATTAGAACAATTATTCGACTATTCTGCGATTATTGCAAAGATTAATCATTAGCTCTTAACTGACTTTTCAGCTTGTTCCTGACTTAAAAGGTTGTATTAAATATGCTTACTAACAATAAAAAGGACAAGCCATCTTTGAAAAATACCTCTAAATGATATTCACTGAATTAAAGGGAAAAATAATTTTTATTAAGTTTAATTCAGTAAAAAAATCACTGCAAAAAATCCTATTCTTATCAAGTGTTTTTGTCTTGTTTTACATTTAAAATTGTCTAAAAATCCTTAAAATCCCTAATATCCTTAAAAAAAAATCATCCTTTACTTGAGAAGCAACATATAAGATATTTAGACTTGCTTTAAGAGAATGTATCTTCGATATAAGTGTATTTTTTAATTTCTGCAAATGCAGAAAAGACAAAATATACTTATATTTAAGATCTATTCTCTAAAAGCAAGTCTAAATATCTTATATGATGCTTCTCAGGTGAATGCATCTTTTTAAAGGATTTTTAGATATTTTAAAATATTTATTTTTTTTATATTATATTCAACATTCTCAGTTTCACAATTTTTTTTTTTCTGCAGTATAGTTCCTAAAGTAAATGTACATTGTTTTAAATTAGTTTTAGATATTTTTATTGGAAAACAAGCCAAAACAAATCAAAAACATATATTATTGCAGTGTATAATGGGGCAAAAACTTCTCTCACCTTTCTGTTCACTTCAATCCATCTTTAACTCACAAAAAAACAAATTCTCTCTTATTAATAAAGCTACGTATTGCCAGTATTCTTCATGATAAGAAATGCACTATGACATATATCGTGATTCAGTAAGTTGCGAGTCATCACATTATAATCTAGCTGCATTAAGCGTGCATGCTCGAGGGATGAGCGTCCCCGCGACAGAGTGTGCGTCAGTCGGGTGCAGTATCAATCTCTCCATCTAAGCTCGGGACATTCATGCAACTCATAGTTCGAGTTTGTAAGTTATTTACATGATCTGCTTCCATATTATTTGAACTTTATTAAAGCTATAATGCATTTAAATATAACTGCATTAATGAGTTAACACCAGGGTGTTTCCTTTAAAGATGCAAGTTTTGCTCCAGCTCTATTTATTCCACAACAAGAGTGCTTCTGTATTTACTTATTTTGTATTTTTGCATTATAATTCCCTCATATTTTGCGCTCTACATCACCTGAAGCCGTTTTGAAGTTTAGAGTGCATCTGGACTGTGAGCTTGTGTAATTCTTTCTCTCCTCAGTCAGTCGTGAACTGCAGTGCTGCTCTTTTAGTCATCATTAGAGTTTAATGTGATCTCATGCTACATTAAATGAGATCAAACGACTATTCGAAAACGGAAATTTTTTTAGACAGTTTTTTATTGTCAATAAAGTCCACTAATAGTTTCAGTCCTAGTTGGTAATAAGATAATTTAAGATTTACAGACTTCCTCCCCCACTCTCATCTGGATTTATTCATCTAGTCTCTTCACTTTGGTCTTGATCGCTGTTTAGTCTGTTTTGTGTGATCACATTTAAATCTATTGCCTAGTCTACATATTACATTTTCCAGTCTGTTTTGTGTGATCTCATTTAAATCTATTGCCTAGACCAGGGGTGGGCAACTATTTTGGTAAAGGGGCCACATCGGGCTTTAAGTAGTGCATGGGGGTCCACATTTTATTGCTTTTGAGATACAATGTTCTGCATTGATTTGGTTTTTGTATTTTTTTAAGCCCAGAAATAGTTGTGCTCTCAATTTTCTGAAGTGTATCTGTGACTAATGGGACTATTCTGCAATTGCCTAAAGTATTGTATTGCTCTAAAAAGGTAGATACTTTTCTATCAGGCATTAAATAACTGAATAAAGGCTGAGTTTATACATTTATTTTGCCATCTCTACTTCCCTATTAATTTATTAATCAATTTAACAATCTGTACATCAGGGGTCTGTTTTAATATAATTTTTTTTTTTAATTTATAGAACTTTTAATGTTTGTTGCAAAGTGGGCGAGTTTACTTATTTTTTTCTAAAACATTACCCGTTTAAATGCTAAAAGGGTCATGATGCGGGTCTCCTTGATGCTTTGACTTACTGCACACAACTGAATAACACAGGCTGCATGACTATGATAAATAATTACAGCAAGATTTAGATTAGCATACAGGTGCGAAGGGACTTCAACATTTCTAAACTGCATTCTAAATTTTTTCTAAATAAAAAATACATTTACATATTCGTCTCTGGCTTGCTTTTGCTCGCATGCCAATGATGCCGAGATCTACTTTTATATTTAATTTAATCACTAAGAAGGTTTACCTGCAAAGTAGCACCAAACATCACAAGCAGCCTCAAGAATGGACACAGAGTAGCCGTATAACACTTTTCCTTGAGTAGAATATCGCACTACAGATAGGTAAGTTTGGTCAAAGGGGAACGCCAGATAGAAATAGCGCACGCGCGTGCATGGTTGCTAGATTGCACAAAATAAGTATAACATTAGGCAGAATATTTCCAATTTGCGCAAGTATAAATCTCAAAATGGGGGTGTGTTTTGTCTCTTATCTGGCAACCCTGAGCATGTTAAACACTTGTGGAGATGCGTTAGATCCCAAAGCAAGTTTACTTTGAAATATCCTATGAAAAAAAAAAACGCTTTTACAATAAACGAGCCGTGGGCCACATTAAACCATGTGGAGAGCCTGATCTGGCCCGCGGGCCGTATATTGCCCATGTCTGGACTAGACTATACATTACATTTTCCAATCTATTTTGTGTGATCTCATTTAAATCTATTGCCTATACATTACATTCACCAGAAATCTCAGCTTTATATACTTTCTTGACCAACTATCCGTTTCTAAATTCAGGAAGTTAAATAGTCTATATTAAGTCTGTAAGATATTAAAGCATGAAATCAAAATGGGAGTCTGTTAGCTTTGAGACCAACTACATGCTAGTTGACTCCTAAAAGTTGACAAAAGTAACTGTAAAGGGAACAATGGAGAGGAGGCGGCGAGAACCGGCTTGACAATATAAATAATAGTTTTAATATAAAACTGAAACAAAAACACAAGCACACATGCCGGTCAGCTGACCATAAACAGTCTCTCTCTCCTCGCACCACCTTCCGCAGTCGGCCTTTATCCATCTCGGAGGCTTAATTAGCCTGATAAGGGACTGGGTGTGTATAATCGCGACCCGGCCCCGCCCTCCGCCCTGTCACAGTAACTTTTAGCAACATATAAACATTTTAAATTAACAGTATTTCTCTTTGGGGAAAACAGACCAAAATATTGATAAATCATCCTGTACTCATCGGTGTATCCAAAATATTCTCCAATAAAGGCTCTCATGCAAGAGAATGCCACTCTCCCTAATACCACCTACTTCTGAATTGCTATAGCAAATCATGGTTCCTGACTGTGATGTAAACTAAAGGCTGTTGGCTGTTTAATAAATGGCCAAGTCCTTCAAAATGTCCTGCCCCAATTTCCTGTTTTAATAAGAAATACATCAACACGTGAGGAAAACTGTGCTCATCAAGCAATTTCATGGGGACTTTAAGGTAATGAGGATGTATTAGTACAAGCTGATAATTAATCCACACTAATCTCTGTATGGATGCTGTCAGTGGTGACTGATTCAAATAAGGTTTGACACATCAGCAGACAGAAGCTGACATCTCCTCACTCAACGGGTCCCTAAACTCTCACAAAAGTTTTTAAACTCGTATTAAAGGGATAGTTTGTTAAAAAAAAACATTTTTTAAATTATATTATTATTTACATTGTTCCAAACCTGTATTACTTTTTTTTTTTTTTTTCATACATTGAACACAAATGGAGATGTTAAAGCTTTCTCTTAATCCCTTAAACAGCGTAAGGAAATCAGCGTTCTTGTTTACATGACTTTTCAGAACGCTGCTTTCTGTATATAAAAGAGAGATAAACTGTTTTCTTAAGTGCATGTAAACATGGTCACTGTCGGACGTTAAATCCTCTGCGGTGAGTAATGTTCCTGCAGAGTGCTAAATGGTGCTAGGAAGTGTAATCAAGCTTGAAATCTTGATCACCAAGGAGACTGCTAATATCATGATTTATAGCAGTGGATCTCAACCTTTTTTTGATGAACGCCCCCCTATTTCATTCCCTTAGGAACTTGACAATAGATTTGATTAGCATGACTAATAAACGCCCCCCAATTGTAACCCAACGCCCCCCACCCCCCTCTACTAATTTGCTCTCAGTGCCCCCTGGCATCATTTAAATGGCCCCTAGGGGGTGGTACCGCCCCCTTTGAGAACCCCTGATTTATATTGAAAGAGGAGTTGCATTTTGGTCTTTTCTCAACCCAAATCATTTGGATTGCTTCAGAAGAATTTGTATTTAATCACAGGAGTCTTATGGATTACATTTATGCTCCCATTATGTGCTTTTTGGAGCTTAACATTTTTGGTACACTTTCACTTGTATTGTATGGACATACAGAGCTGAGATATTCTTAATATTTTTCGTTCTGCTGAAGAAAGAATGTTGTACACATCTGGAATAGCATGAGGGTGAATAAATGAGGGAATTTCCATTTTTGGACGAACTATTCCTTAATGTTGTGAAAACCTAATGACATCACCTTCAGGCTATATAACACAATATCTCAACCCACTTGAGATCCAATAAGTACCCAGGTTTATCTTTAAGGGTGTAAATGACATCACTGTGTAGGCGCTGTTGCTGGCATGTATGACACGTGATCCTTCCATGAGAGTTGATCGTCTGCACTGGAGGAGTCAGACATCAGACAGGGTCACTCTAGGCATCTGAGGGAAATTAGTGGTCTAGCTTTTTTTCAGCAGCCCCTGACCTCATGGTGTGATTATTGGCTGTTTGGATATATTACATTCAATACTCTGAACTGAGCTGGCTTACAGTAAGGGTGTTTATAGGGTAGAAGAGGTTACTCACCATGTTTTAATGCACCTTTATGATATGGATAAAGGAAAATTCAATAATTTTTTTTTATTTGAAAAGGTTACTTCTGAACTTTTAATAAATCAGGGTTTTCAACTCAAAGTACTCAGGCAATACAATATACAGTTGGGGATCACTGTCTAATATTTAGCTCATTTTTCTGCCAAACATTCAGATTAGTTGTTATCAAATATGGAGTTTTCAGTACTTTTATCCCCAATAGTAAAAATATTGAGTTAGTTTGTAACCATTGCAAAGTAGTAATATTAGTAATAGTTATTTATAAGCCTAAACTGTAAAGGCCTACATTATTTCAACCTCATCACCCTTAGATTTGAATTCATATACTTATAATTTAAATAGATAACTGAGGATTCTGATAATTCTGACAGTATCCTTTTGGAGGTTGATTATATTTTAAATGTTAAAAATAGCCCATGACATTTGAATTTTTCAAAACATATCTTGTTTTAAGCCTATTACATTCAAAATGTTTTTTAGTTGAACATTATGTAGGTAAGCACAAAAATGACTTAACGGCCTTAACTCGTACAATAACTCCACATTAATTACAACCAATATTTTTGGTACTTTGTGCCAAGAAAAATGCATGTAAAGATTATGTATAGCAAGATTACAAAAATGTGGCAACACTTTACTGTGAGGTTGTATTGGTTAACATTAGTTAACTACATAATAGTTAACATGAACTAACAATGAACAATATCCACCCGAGATTTCAAGATTTACACATTTGAATAATAAAATTGTCAAACTGTATTGAGTAAAATTTAATGAAGTAATTTGTGTTTTTTAAAGAATTTTTTTTAAAAAGTTTTATTAATTTAATTTTCACTGGGTTGGGGTGGCGCAGTGGACCAAAGTACAGGAATGCTAATTCCTGATATGATTGCTCCGGGAGATTGTCCCTGTAAGTCGCTTTGGATCAAAGTGTCTGTCAAGTGCATAAATGTAAATGTAATTTTGTTAAACATTACACAATTCAATTTGGTGGAATTTTGTTATGAAACTGAAATGCATAAATCTTAAAAATAGGCTTAAATATTTTGAGTGATTTTACTGCACTTATAAATCTAGGTTAATGTTAATTTCAATTTATACATTTTTGTATAGATTTAGAACATTAACCAATAATGTTGTAAATGCTTTAAAGAGTTATTGGTTATTGTTAGTTCATGATACATAATGCATTAACTAATTGTAAAGGGATTTAGACGGGCAAGGAGGAGGCTTGACAATATAAATAATAGTTTAATGTGAAACTTAAACAAAAGATACAAACACACACATGACGGACATGTCCGTAAATTATCTCTATCCCGCACCATCCTCCGCAGTCGGCCCTTATCCCTCTTGGAGGCTTGATTAGCGTGTAGACTCACGACCCGGCCCCGCCCTCCACCCTGCCACACTGTTATCAAATAGAACCTTCTTGTAAACTGTTACCAAAAACTGAATATTTTCTTTCCATAGTATACAAAGGACATCAGATATTCCATATGTAACATAGTATTCCCTGTGCAAGAATATTAAAAGTAAAAAGTAAAACATTTGTAAAAGTCCAAATCTAAAGACAGATATTAACTACCATAACCATGCTTAATGTGGTCTACCCAATCATGACATGGTCCTGGATCAACATCCTTGTTGGACCTTGAGCAACATTTGAGGGTAAGGTTTAGGCCTGGGGTTATATTAACAACATTCTTATCAATGAACAATTTCCTTGCTGATTTTAGGGATATATTTTGTTTAGGGATGAGGTTTGGTCTATGGTCTTTTGATAGGAGTTTTTGTTCCAGGTCCAACAATGGATGTTGTTTTTTTGATAACATCCTACTTAGCTAAATTACTTTGTGTGTGTGGTTATGCAGACTTGTATACAGTATCACTACCGAGCTCTTACATCACTGCTCTGAAACCAATAGTAGTCTCCCATGTTCAGTGTGACATACTTTTGCTGAATGTGGTGAATCTAGTGCTACAGAGTAGCCATGGATTTTTTTTAAATCTAGATCATGACACTTCTGGTGCGGTGGAAGAGCTGCATGTAGATCTGGATTAAACATTTAGGACCGCATCTTGCAAGAATGTCTCTTTCATCTGAAAGAAAGGCTTTTTATCCAGAATAGCACTTCACTTGCAACGTTTTTTGCCATGTTGGATACGGTACCATGGTAATAACATTATATTCTTTGAAGTATCTTGGGGCATGTAAATACCAGGAAAAAAAATAAATAAATAATAATTAAAAAAAAAATAAAAAAAATAAAAAATAAAAATGTATGTGTGTGTGTGTGTGTGTGTGTGTGTGTGTGTGTGTAATTTATATCACTGCCGCGAAAAATATTAAAACTTAAAATTATTTTTTAAAAATCTAGATAAACTAGTCATCCTCACTAATTCGCATGCTAAATATAGCACTGTCGTGAAAAATATAAAAACTAAAAATATTTTAATAATCTAGACAAACTAGTCAATCTCATAAATTATATGCACGATTATTATAGCACTGTCTTGAAAAAAATCAAAAATGTATTTAAAAAAAAAACCTAGATATACCAGTCGATCTCACTAGGTTGACATTGGATGACAATTGTAACCCATCCCCTCATAATAAATAAATATATATATTTATACGTTGGTACTGATGATTACTAATATATATATATATATATATACACACATTAGTAATCATCAGTACCAACGTGCATCTTTTATATCAAATTACAATAGTATTACCATCTAATACATTTACTGCACAATGGTACCACCACAGTACTTTTTTGTAAGGGCGATCGGTCTAAAAATATATTCCAGTATATCATTGTTAGAAAATAAATTAAAACTTGAGATACTATATATGTACAGTACAATGACAAAAGACAAAGATCTAATTTTGGATCATATTTCTCTCTGAATCTTTCTTTCTTTGTCTCTCTATCGCTTTCTCTACAGTCGGTGTTGCTGCTAGGTGCAGTGGCATTGGTGTGTCTGGCATTGGATCTCCTCTTCCTCCTCTTCTACTCCTTTTGGCTGTGCTGCCGCCGCAGGAAGAGCCAGGACTCGCCCAATGCAGACTGCTGCTGTACCGCTTGGTGTGTGATCATTGCCACGCTCGTGTGCAGGTCTGTCCGTTGTGCTCTTACAGTATACACACAAAACGCTTCACCTCATTTCCTCCATCCAACACATACATAAAGTAGCAATACACTCATAAATGACAGTTCATGGGTTTACCTGAACTAATGCCCTTTTACAAAAATAAACCACAGTGTCACCACAGTTAATCTAACTAGCAATGCACAGGCTTTATTCCAAAACATAGTGAACTACCTACATAGATAGCTACCTTTTAAGGGGCCCTGTCACACCCTCCTTTGTTCAGGGACACATTATTCCATTTCTGTTAGCCACATGTCTGGAGGATGTTTCTATGAAAATTCAGCTGGCAAAGGATTCATGCGATGCCATCTAAGATTTTGTCCAAATGTAGATATATTTTTAATTTTATGAGCATAATTTAGCTGGCTACTGTTTGAAACAGCTGTTGTGTCGGAAGTATCTAAAAATGCTGTCTAGGAAAGCAGCTCACTTGGGTGTGGAACAGAGCCAATATGTCATCCAAAGCTAATTATTGGTGTTAAATATATGCATTAAGAGCACTTTCCTAGGGAGTAATACATTCTATACATGAATCTTTAGACATAAACTGACATTTATTCAGTCACCAAAATTCAAACAAGTTCAGGAACCAGAACTAAACTCTGAATTAATAGCTGAGTATATCGCCTATGAAACATATGTAACACTGTACAGAGCCCAGCATATGGCAGCCTACCAAACACCTTTCCCACGCTAATGAGTGCTGGCCATGATTCATATGAAATAGTAGGTATGTGCTTCTCCTTGGACTAGCAGTTCTCATCTGTATTTTTAGTAATAATCCGTCTCTGTATCTCAGTGAATGGCTGAGAGCTTCCCGCAAACGCATTACTGCATTAAACATTTAATTGCTCACATTGTGTCTCATTAGGGCAATGCATTGTTCATTAGCATGTGAGAGAAAATAAATGGAGAGAGAGAAAGGGTTAAGGGCAGTTTATACTGAAAGTAGTTTTGCATCTGTAGTGTGGCGTCCATTGTCCAGTGTAAACGCATCTTGCAAGAGTTTCATTGTTTTGCTCACGAGTGGCGCATTTTTAGATGCCATATCACACCCTGTCTACACCAGATGCGAGAGGTGCAATGCAGCGCATAAAAAGCAAATCACTCCCATTGTAAACAATGATGCTGTCTACACTGGATGCGACTGTGATTTTAGGATGTTAGATGTGACCAGTTTATGGACTTCTGATGTGCTGCATACCATTGGCTCTACAGCTCACACCTCATTTTCTGTGCATGTTATCTTTTTTATCTTATCGCTTCTGTGGAGTATAAACTAGAGTTCTGTGCAAGACTGTTTTTAGCCTGCTCTAAATATTGGATAATTTGATGCATGGGCTGTGTGCACATTTTTACAGAGCATTTTCTGTTTATTGTTATTAAAAATAAATTTGTTTAAAAATGAAATAATAATGATTGTTTTTTTGCATTAATGAATTATAAAAAGATACCCATATCGGATATTTCAAGCTATTCTCTGACCGCCCGCTCCCGTCCACTTCTGCCTTCAACTCAGAAAGAAATCGAATTGTGTACTGCAGGTTCTGTGGGAGTTCTGCAGGAATGCAGACCTCTACTATGAACGGGCTCATACTGTTGCGGCGCTACGCAACATCGATTGGTAGACAGGGTGTTAAGTCAAAAAGAACTTCAATTAAAGATCTTAAATTAAATGGTTAAAAATGCATTGAGACTCAAAATATGTGTGCCCATGAGCTAAGATGGTAGCAAGCAGACTGTGTACTTCCAAGGGGACATGCAAGATAAGCTATTGGAACTAAGATAAATAGTGCCGATAAATAGTGCCAATAAATGAATAACGGACAGTTTTCTCTACGTATTATAAACTTTGCTTATTTTGCCAGTAGCAGCACCAAACAGAATTGCAAAAATAATTTATATTTTCCAAGGTATGGATAAATTGGTGCACTATTGCAATGCTGGGCCATTTAAACAGTTGGAGCAACATTGAAAGTGCTGCAGAGCAACAAACAGTGAGTGTTCACACTTTTCAGGGAAATCGACTTGCTGTATAAAATTGCTTACTTATAGGTGTTTCTGCATATCAAGCTTGCAAAAATCATAGAGCAGCTTTAAATATAGAGAGCAGCAGGCTGGCAGCCATTTTACAGTGACCACTGAACACAGAGGCTAATGGCACTTTTCCACTGCATGTTACGGTTCGACTGCAGTTTAGTGCGGCCTCAACGTGGGTGGGATTATAGGCTAATCGTCATAGTTGCGTTGCCCCATTCAGCTCTCGTTGGATCCTCCCCTCGTCTACTAACGAGAGGAAGGTCTGCACCTCGTTTATTGACCACAGGTTTGTAAAGCCTTGCAGAAACATTGTGTAAATACAGTTTTAAGTACTGATGCCATTGTAGAAATACCCTATTCACAGGTGTATCTGTAACCTATAAGTAGTGTACACTCAATGAGCACTTTATTAGGAACACCTGTACACTTACTTATTCATACTTTTTTGAATCAGAAAATTGTGTGGCAGCAATGCAATGCATAAAAGTTAAAACCATGTTTACATCAACCATTAGAATAGGGGACAAAAATGTTATTCTGACCATGGCATGATTGTTGGTGCCAGACAGGCTGGTTTGAGTATTTTTGTAACTTTTGTTTTTGTAACCAGTGAGTAGCAGTTCTGTGAATGGAAATGCCTTGTTGATGAGATAAATCAACAGATAATGGCCAGACTGGTTTAAGCTGATAGACAGGCTTTGGTAACTCCGATTACCACTCAATTGTACAATTGTAGTCAGCAGAATAGCATCTCAGAATGGACAACAGGTTGAACCTTGAGGCAGATGGGCTACAACAGCAGAAGACCACGTAGGGTTCAACTTCTTTCTGCCAAGAACAGAAAGCTGATGATGCAGTTGGCACAGGCTCATGAAAAATGGACAGTTGAAGACAGAAAAACGTAGTCTGGTCTGATGAATCTCAACCTGCCTTGTGTCAACAGTCCAGGCAGGTGGCGGTGGTGTAATGGTGTGGGGAATGTTTTCTTGGTACACTTTGAGCCAGTTAACACCAATCAATCATCACTTGAATGCCACTGCCTATTTGAGCACTGCTGCTGACCATTAGCATCCCTTCATAGCCACTATTTAGCCTTCTACTAGTGACCACTTCCAGCATGATAGTGCACCATGTCACAAAGCAAAAGTCTTCTCGAACTAATTTCATGAACATGACAATGAGTTCACTTTTCTTCAGTGGCCTTGCTAGTCATCGGATCTGAATCCAATAGAACACCTTTGGGATGTGGTAGCACAGGAGATTCGCAGCATGAATGTGCAGTTGACAAATCTGCAGAAATTGCATGATGTAATCATGTAAACATGGATCAGAATCTCAAAGGAAATTTTCAAACATCTTGTGGAATCCATGCCACAAAGTATTGAGGCTGTTTTGAGAGCAAATGGAAGCTCTCCCCAGTGTTAGTATAGTGTTCCTAATAATGTGCTCACTGAGTGTATGTCCGATAATGAGGGCGTTCGTACCAAAATAAAGTGAGTAGTATTTGGTATTTGGCCAGATTGATCACACTTTGAATTCGACGACAGTGGATCAAATCTTGTGCTGCAGACCGAAGCACAGACCTGTCTAAAATTTGAGCCACTGGCCCCTGTGGCTGAAGTTGGAAGTACTGTTGAATGTGTGGGCACGTGTGAGCTCGATTCCAAAGTCCACAGAGTGGCTCCAAAAGCATGATGTATTTTTAGTTGTAAATAATGTAACGCTGTCATGAGGAATGCACATTTTATTAACCCCACACCCTAACTTTAATGGCAAAACTAAACCTAACTGTCAGTGGAGTAAGAATGTTTTAGTTTGAATGTAGTTTTAGATGAAAATGCAACCTCAGAATCACGCTCACCATTATTTATATGAACTTGATTACTTCCTGAGGTTGATTTCATAATGTGCTATCAGAGGGAAAGTAAACACATTTGAGTTGAGTTGGTGCTTGTGTATAATTTGGCAGAATGGGGTTGATTACAGAGTACATGAACATTTGGAAGCTACATGTTGATTTTCCGTGTGATCATGTTGATCTAGCAGATCATGTGATCTCAACATGGTGGCCACCAAGATGGGGAGCCCACTCTTATGTAGAATGAAACTACTACTTCAATGTCTTTTCTAGGCCACTGATATGACTAGTCTTCAACTCATGTGAGTGCACATAGTTTTAAATATTTTTATCAAAAGTAGTAATCATTTCTTGAGGGGTAAGACTTTTTACATGAAAATAAATTGTATTTAATATGTTTAAATATTAAGCTATAATTTTGCCACACAAATTTCACCATTATTTTCCACTACTAGTCATTATTAATTGTTCTAATTACCTTTGGGTTCCTTTCTACTTGCTTTGTCCTCTGCTAATTTTTTTCTGGGCTCTCCTCCCATTTTCCCACCCCCACACGGGCCATTCGATGATCCCCTCCCCTATGTTTTCTCCTGATCGCCCCATTCACCTCTCCCTTCCTCATTAGCACGTCTGTCCTATATCTGCACTGCACGCTTAGCCATTCTAGCTGTGATTGACAAACAAAGAAGAGATTATTTCCTTTAGAAAGAGATGGAATGCTGAACAACCAGAAAAAAGTACAGTGACAATTGATTGAGAGACATGAAGATAAAGCTTTAAGGGGATAAGAGAGAGATACAGTACAGATCAGACTGATGAGTCCACGGCAGAGATGTCATGCTGATATGATGGCTCAGATGAAACGCATGAAAAAAGACACAAAAAGTGAACACATGCACAAGTGCTCATGCATGCATATGCGCATGGTGTGACCTAAAACACTGCAGTGCTCTTCTGGAACCATAATCTCCCCAGAGTTATTTGTCTTTGAGCTTTAGTAACTTTACCACAAAGGTTGGGACTGGTTCCATTTTTAAGAGTACATTGGAACTGAGCAATTTTCATGAACTGTAATTCTGTTAACGGTTCTTTGATGACTACATTCTGTCATCGATGTGGATGTAACACCATTTTAAAATACCCTGACAGTGTTTCCTGGAAATTCAAAATGTTTATACGTACTACAAGTTAACTCAATTTTGTCAAATCTTCAGAGTACACTAGCATATAGATTGTTTCAGAGACAAAAAAAACTCCCATTTAGATTTCATAGTATCTTAAAGGAACTAGAATTGTTGAGCTATTTTACACAAAAAATACAATTTCTGTTGTAATTTACCCACCCTCATGTCATTACAAACCTGTATGACTTTTTTGTTCCTTCTAACGCAAGAGGAGAAATTTAGAAGAATGTTGACACTGGTCTTTTTTCCGTACAATGAAAGTGAATGGTGACTGAGGCTAACATTCTGGCTAATATCTCTTTTGTCTTCCATGGAAGAAAGTCCCATATATAGGTTTGAAAAAACATTTTTGGGTGAAATATCCATTAAAGTGGAATCGTAATTGACATCAGACTAGTTCAATTCTTTACATTTCCCATCCCCCATCCCTATCTAACACACTCACTTTGAATCACGATTCAGATCAGCAAAGCACACATATTGGCGGTGCCCCCTTGGTGCCTTGGAGATGTTGCCATAGAAACAGAATCAGATTTTGAACATTGAAGCTAAGAGATGAATAATGCACTGCAGCTCTCTGCCAGTGTGTATATGGGCTCTGCGTATGTGTGTGCCATAGTCGTCATTAAATCTCCCTAATCTAACCCTGCTAGGTTCTTACAAAGATTTATCTGTTTGTAGCTTTATGAATTTGTGTCCGCTGTGTACTTATTGAAAAATATTGCAACCTTTATGTGAGTAAATTTGTCTTTTGTCTATTGCTATTGCAAGTCAGAATCAATTCTATTTAAAGAAACAAGGACTCATAAAAAGTAATGGCTTGTTTTCCACAATGCTGTTCACTTGAGTTAATCCTGTTATGATTTATTGTCTGAGGCTATTAGCCTTGACTGCTCAAATTTATGTCTGTAAGTGACCCCATATATGCCATCAGTCAGAGTAGATTGAATATCTGAAAGAGCCCTCATTCACCTGCACATTTACAAAACATCAATGTTATGTTACCTACATGTGCACAGGACCCACTTTACATTTTTACATTCGTCTTTATTTATTATGTAATTTAGTATTTGAAAAAAGTACTTATTATATTTACATTTGTGTTGTTGCATTGTACTAATATTTGAAGAACCTGCATTTAATAACTTAACCTTACTCCTAACCCTAACCCTGAACCCTGATCAAAACCTATATCCTAAACCCTGACCTAAACCTATATCCTGAACCTTAATCTCAGTAGCAGAAAATGTGAATATTTTTCAGAACATCATATAGTTACACAATAAATACATTGTATTGTATGTATTTTAATGTTAGTGCATAGTAGTTAAAGACACTTAATATAAAATCGGACCCTCTATCTTATGGTTCACACTGGGATACACTTACAAGAAGTACCATGGGACTAACATGTTAGTACAAGTCTATGGTAGCTACATTCATGTGGTAATCATACAGTACTATGGTACACATCAGTGTTTCCTGCATTGCTTTTCAGCAGTGGCTCTCCCCCACTATTGAATCTCTAGCACCACAGCAAAAGAATGATGTCCAAGTTGTAAGCATGCAGTCTGAATTGATTGTGATGAGATAAAAAGAGTGCGTGCCGCAAAATAACGCAAATCCAACATGTAATCAAGAAATTACCGTATGTGAATATTTAACTGCAAAGGGCTGTGATTTAATCAAACAGTTCTGAGCTCGCTCCACAAATTCATCTCCTGCACAGAATAACAAAAGTATTGCGTTCAATTTGGTTTGGCAATGTGAGCTGGGCGTGTTATATTAACAGTTAATCAAAAACAACACTATGACACCAGGTTTTTGTGGAGAGGAGAGCATTTCACCATATTTGGAATTAATAGGCGCTCATTAAAAGGCCATTGTTAACTTGACTTCAAACAGAAAGTTCCTGCTATTTTAATCAGATCCCATAGCAATGCCGCATACAAGTTAAGAAATGATTAGAGAAATATTACTTGTATAAGTATAATAATAATAATAATAATAATAATAATAATAATAATGTCGTTATTATTATTTATAATAAAAGGCCTACAAATGTAATATATTTCTGCAATTTCTTAATGTAGAAATAATAATATTATCCATCCATCCATCCATCGTCAACCGCTTATCCTGCGTACAGGGTCGCGGGGGGCTGGAGCCTATCCCAGCTAACATTGGGCGAAAGGCAGGGTACACCCTGGACAGGTCGCCAGTCCATCGCAGGGCATAATAATATTATGATAATTATTATTTTTCAGTATTGTTCAGTATTATATTATGATGATTTAAATAACATTATCAATGATATTCAAGTTGACTGGATGGCAAAAAACAGAAAAAGAGAAAAGTTGAATCCATTGCAAAGTGCATAGTCTAATGAGCCCACATAGTGAGTACATATTTTAATTTAATAAACAGTTTGGTTAGATTTATTCTATTCCTATCTAAACAGAACTATAAGTGTGTGCCCACTCACATGATCTAACAGATAAACCCACAAGCAAGTGATCATGGTCAGTGCTGTCAGAGGGAGAGTTTCTGGGACAGGGTGGGAAAGACTCAGTATGCCACGTGACTCCTGATTTTAACAAAGAATGACAGCCTGACCTCTTTCTTTCTCTCTCTCTCTCTCTCTCTCTCTTGATATCTCTCTGTCTCACACACTGTTAAGCTTATAAGAGCTCTCCTGCCTAAATCTTTGTGTATTTGAGTGACAGAACCAAAGGGTAACATATGCAGAAAAATGTGCACACCACATCAGATACAACACTGTCTCTTATAATAAACCTGCTCTGAGATGTGCCTGAAGTAAATGTCTTATTGTGTCACTTTAATTCCTTTCTGTTAATTTGTCTGCACAAAGTATTACTGTCCAAAAGACCAAATGACCACACAATGATGGTAATCCTTACATTTTACATTTATTCCAAACGAATCATCTTAAGGAGACAGTGGTACGAAAAGTGCTGCATTACAAAGTTTCACTAGCATCAGAATAGTAGTATTCAAGACAGATAAAAGTGCAACGAGATTTGTTTTTATTTTTAATAAGTGACTGGGTAAGTGCTCATGGAAAAGATGTGTTTTAGACTTTTTTTGAAGACAGAAAGTGAGTCCGCTTCACGGATGGAGTTGGGAAGGTCCACCAACGTGGTACAATGAAACCGAAAGTCCGGGAAAGTGTTTGGTGCCTCTTTGTGTTGGTACAACAAGGTGCTGTTCCTTAGTTGACCACAGGCTTAAAGTGGTAACCTTAAAAAATAAATGTAGCGACCAATGGAAACATTTACATAAAGGGAGTTAGTGGCATCTTATTTTATACATAAAACAGCCAAATGCTTAGAATTAGCGTGCATCAATTGTAAATGTATATCTACAAATGTTTTAATTTTTTTCTAATATGTGCCTGTGCAAAAGTCACCAACATAGTGCTAGGACATTGCTATAAAGTTGCAAATGCATTGATCGGTCGACGGATTTTGACGAACATTAAAATGAAGGTGGTTATAAGACACATTTGCTTTTAACATTTTTATTGTAATACTTAGATAATGTAATATTTAATTAAATCAACAAAACCACATAACATTATTTCCTATGTAACAAAGTTATCAGCTTAAACTTTCTTACATTATAATGAACATTGGTCTCAGAGGAAACACTCAAAAATGAACAAAGTAACAGCTCTACTAAAGGCTAGACACTTGCACTGTAATTTATGGATTTAATTATTTGCATTCTGAGAATTTTTGAAGTCACAAGATCATTTAATATAAGGCATTAGGCATATTGGGGGGGGGGGGGGGGCGCTTTATGAATACATTATAACGCATTCAGCCTACTGTTCCATTTTTGTCTAGTTTATTTTCTTGTATTCTCTCTTTAAACAATACCATTAAAAATTCTGTACTCCATTTCTCACCCTCATGTCATTCCAAACATGTATTACTTTTTTCTTCTGTGCAACACAAAAGGAGTGTGTGTACTATCCTTTTAAAATGACATCATGTGGTTACTGTAAGGCATCTATTACAAGAAAATGTTTCACTGATGCAAAGAAATTGTGTTCTGTGTTCCAATGCCCTTGTAAAAACAAATACTAGTTGATTTAACCAAGTCAGCTTTGCTAACCTGATCATTTGCAGTGTCTTTTAGAGGTTTATATTCAAGACTTTTCTTATGTGAGAGAGTTAATTTATAGCCTACAATATATAAAACAGTCTGTCACTATCACAAGAATTTATTCCAATTTTGATCACTTTCCCACAGTGCTGGCATTGCAGTTGGTTTCTATGGAAATGGTGAAACCTGCGATGGCATGACACGACTGACATATTCCTTGCGGCATGCTAACCAAACAGTGGCAGGCATCGACAAACTGGTGAGTCATTCAGATTTCTGTTTGTTCTGAGTTGAGGACATCTTGCTCCATCCAAGTGTTCAAAAAAACTAGAAAAACACTATACTGCCCTTCTGTTGCCAATACTAAACTTTCTGCCAAGTTTCTGCTTGCAATTTTACGGCACTGATTATACACTTAATTTGCTTGACATATTCTTCTACAACTCACTATGTTGAGGGGATAATTCACCTTAAATTTAAATTCTGTCATCATTTAATCACCCTTATTCATCGTTCCAAACCCATATGACTTTCTTTAATGAAACACAAATGGAGCAATACTGAAGACTCTTTTTCCAAGCAATTACAATAAATAGGGATTTAACTGAATTTAAGTCTTATTCACTGAAAATCTAGACATTCACCCTGGTTCTCCCTGGCGCGTTCATTAGAGAAGTAGCGGTGTCAAATTTGTGAGCAAAATTTTTGGTGTTGGAGTTTTTCAATTAATCGGTTCATCCGGTTCATGAAACTGGTCTGAATGAGCCGTTCAAAAATTAGCAAGTTCAACTCACTGACTCAATTATCCGGTCTTAGCTGTTTACAGGTAAATGGAGGGGAAGATTATCAGAAAATAACGACATTTATATATTTTCTCACACAAAACTATCATATGGCTTCAGATGATTCAGAATGTTACGGACGAGGCCTAGGACTCACTTTTATGGTTTTCATCCTTTTTGAGGCTTGAAAGCTTCAGTCAGACAGAAGGTCATGCATGTTCAGAATGACATGAGAGTAAATTATGACAGAATTGTAATTTTTGCTCTAATTGTTCCTTTAGTTAAACATTACACCTTCTATACTGAACACCCCACTGCTGTTGCTAGAGAGTCCATTTCCCCTGTTGATCCCTCCACCCTGAATAAACTACTCCTCATGCCAAATACTCCACTAAATTGACTGCCCCAGCTAAACACTCCTGTTAAATGTTAGTTTATTCATAAGGTTAGGGTGTAATTGTTTTGTACTTTGGCCAGCAATTCTTCTATGTGTATCGAAATATCCCTCAGCAGGTGTTCAAGATTGTACGAGAGCCAGAGAGGTCGCAGATACCTACATTAGTGTATGCACACTATTAAAGTAAAATGATCAGTTAATGCAGGTATTACAATACTGTGCCCTAACCAACGCAATGCAAAAAAGTTTCCAAGAACAAGCAATTTGTCTGTCCACACCAGAAGTGAAAATGTTGTGATTCAAGCGTCGGAAATAAAACTGTATTTGGTGTATGTAGTCCAAAACATTTGTGTGTATGTGTGTTCGTAGGTATCAGAGAGCACCAGCAGTCTGAATGAAACCCTGCAAGAAGGTTTGGTGCAGCTGGAGACCGTGTACTCCAAACAGACAGACTACCTGTCCATCGTCCAGAAACTGCAGGGCCAACTGGACGACCTGATTAATCTGATGGTGGAGGTGCCTTTCTGGAGCAATACAGATCTGTCACTGGATCATCTGGCATCTACCACTGAGCAGTTTGACTGGTACAGGTAACTATGAAGAGTGTCTTAATTTAGTACCATAGATCTGATCATGAGCGTAATACATTTATGTTTGAGATGAGAACATGACCATTTTGTGTAAAACACAGTCATTTTGCGATTTAAAACACAGTCATCAAAAAAGTGATATGATCACATTGCTATGAAATGTTCAAATGGATTCAGACTAAAAACAGATGGCACTGACACAACATAATTTTTACTGCTTGGCCAATTAACTTAATTAAAATTAGCTAATGTAACAACACAAAATCATTTGGTCTCAATTTAAATTAATTGTGTACAAATCCATCTGTTTACCTAATTC
The DNA here is from genome assembly GCA_032164185.1 of Moxostoma hubbsi. NCBI lineage: Eukaryota > Metazoa > Chordata > Actinopteri > Cypriniformes > Catostomidae > Moxostoma > Moxostoma hubbsi. Next base: position 38,327,729 of record JAVLUX010000012.1, on the reverse strand, counting down.
AATTGTGTTGGGACTATTTAAGTTTTGTTGCATCAGTGTATTGCTAAAACCGAACAGGGAATTTAAAGTTCCCAGCATGCTTTCCATGGGACGGGATTGGAAGAGTACATTTTGAAATTAAGTAAAATTAAATCTATTTCAACAAAAAATAAATATAGTAGACAAATATGCTGACGTGTTTGTTGATAACAAGCTGCAAGATTCAATAGAGATATTTTATTCTTAGATTAGTTTCCCTTGGTGTGAGACTGGTCCTACGGTACAGGGTCAGGATTCTCGCTCAAACCATCAGATCCTGCAGGAAAGCGATGACGGCAGAGGAGAGGAACTTAAACCTTTACAGGACAGGACCTAATCTGGTGGTGCTGGGGTGGCGGTGGGTGAAAACAATGCGGCGTAACAAGCAGTGAGAGACAGCTGTGGGACCTTTTAGAAGGCATAAGCTAGATCAGCGGACACCAGTTAGCGGACTGCGAGACATTTTGACATTTGCTGCCCCATCTCACCGTTTCTATACTTCAAGTGATCAGTGCGACAAAACAACGGAGCTGTGTACAGTGCAAGCACTTGGGCGCAGATAGCATTGATCATTCAGCACTGTATCCTCGAATACTTTTCTCTTTTACAGAACATGATCATTTATACCCTTTCGCACGCTGCGTTCAGAGTTGTGGACATGGTTATTTTAACGACAGTAGACCATAGCGGAGAAATGCAGTGAGCAGCAATATACAGTAGATGGATACTGGCATCTTTTGTAAAACACCCTGCAGAAAACGAGACTAATGCAAAGTGAATTCAACTTCATGCGTCTGAAATTAATCTGACCGTTCAGCTAAACCAAATTTGTGACAGGACAATGTGCATTCAGAGCGCCTTTTAAACTGTTTTTTCCGTCTAAAATTAGCTTTATTATTCAGCATGTTTCGAGCCTTTCACAAACAGATTGCATAAATGGCAAGGAACAACAACCAAAAATATGATTTAACTAGTGGCATAGTGGAGTTCTCATGAGAACATTTCCATTATTTGATAGACTGACCATTTATAGGCCAACTTAACTTTAGCTAACAATATTTTTATGCTTCACCATTGTTTGTTGTTGGTAGATTTTCATTTTAAGGAAAATATAAAAATGGTAAATATAAAAATGGTTATGTGACGAGGAGGAGGGTGGGCCAGTACGTGACTACGCATGCCTGGCCCCCAATCGGGCTAATCAGCCGAGGAGAGGGATAAAGGCAACCGGATGAGGCAGTTCGGGAGAGAGAGAGAGAGAGAGAGAGAGAGAGAGTCACACGCAGCTGCCGTGTGTTTAACCTGTTGATATGCAAAACCCCCGCACAAGGTAGTAACGTCACTCTGCTTACATTTAATATATAATTTACCATCTATAAATGTAGTTAATGTTAACAAATTATACATCTTTTCAAAGGTCTAAGGGTTCAAAATTGATATCCCCTCTCTGTTTCATGATAGCAATGCTCCAGAAACAGCTATTTAGTTATATGTGCCAGGAGTACAAATGAAAACATGAAATATCAAAACGGGACTTTTTCCTACTTTTTCAACGTTTGTTATGAAAACACGATCGCCAGATGAATCCAGTTCGCCACACTTGGGTCAATTCTTCATGTCAAGCGTTCATTGAAAAACATCCAATAGCACTTTTTGTCCATAAAAGTGATACATCCGAGAAATATTTATAATCTCCATTGTTTCCATGAGATTTCGCCTGAAAGAATTACCCTTCGTCGTCGTTCTTCAACAAACTATGCAATCTGAGCAGCATTCATGTTGTAAAACTGTATATTAACTTATATATTAGAGTCTCGTAAACAAAATGAGCCTGTCTCCAAAGTCTGTAGTTTTATTCATAATAGCCGAGAAGTGTAGTCAGATTTTGTGTCGTCTTGAAAGGCGGAGCCTTAAATTTGGTACTAAAAAAAAAAAATCACTTGACATTATATCAAACACAGTTGAAAGCTATTTAGTTTGTTAAATGAAGCTTAACATTGTCTTTGTGTTTGTTTTTGAGTTGCCACAGTATGCAATAGACTGGCAAGTCTTGAGGTCAATATTAGGTTAAAAATGTGTTTCTCTAGCTTTCTCTAGAAACTCATCAGTCAATCATTGTTTTGAGGAATTAAGGCTATGCAATACTTGAAATAGCCAAAAAACTGAAGATTTCATACAAACGTGTACACTACAGTCTTCAAAGACAAAGGACAACTGGCTCTAACAAGGACAGAAAAAGATGTGGAAGGCCAGATGTACAACAGATAAGTACATCAGAGTCTCTAGTTTGAGAAATAGATGCCTCACATGTCCTCAGCTGACAGTTTCATTGAATTCTACCCACTCTACCCCAGTTTCATGTACAACAGTAAAGAGAAGACTCAGGGGTGCAGGCCTTATGAGAAGAATTGCCAAGTTGGCAGTAATAGCACTTTGTAAAAGAAAAAACAAAAACAAAGTCAAAACAGTCTCTTTAAAACTGGGCAAGGATTAGGACATTGTGTCTCCAGAGCCAAAGCCAAAAGTAGTAGGGTATGGGGTACCTTCTACCAAAAGATTCAAATATTTCAATGAATTCATCAATCGAGAGCACTTTGTTATACATATTAAAAGATAAAATCAACTGTTCATTTTGAAGCAGAATGACAACAGTCCAGTATTTGTGTTTGAATATATTTTTAGATACTCAAGGGGCAAAGGAGGCCTTGTGACTATTAAGGAAGTACATTGTTTGGGGGTTCAGGGGTATCCTCTGAGAAAAAATTTTTGAAAATGTAAAAGTATGAATGGACCTGTATAAGGGGGGGTTAAAATGGGAAAGGAGGAAATGGGAACACAACAAAACATCTAAGTAATATTTAATTTAAGCAAAATGGCTTAAACTTTTGATAAGCACCCCTTTTTTGAGCACAAACCATGAAAATGACATACCTGAACTTAAATGGTTGTATTTACTGGACCCTTTGGAGTACGGACACAGTTGTAGTCGTTTTGAAAGAAGACACTTTGGGTTTTATTTCCCAAGTTAGAATTAATATATGTTGTTATTTTTTAAAGTTAGAGAAGCTGAAGTTTATAGTAATGGAAATATTTTGTGCTGAACATGTTTTTATAATCTAGAAAAAACAATAATAAAAGTGCCAAGACAACCCAGAAATACAATGTTCTCAAAGCCACAAGTCTAAAGAAATTATGTTTCAAATTTGAAGATGATCTAACAAAAAATTTGATTCCTGCAAGCTTTTTTCTCTGTAAAATCGCCGGAAGCATACAGAGTAAAATAGCAATTTAACATGATTACTCTATGATAATGTCTTGGTGTGATGGCTGCTGGAAATGGGGCCTGTCTAGATTTGATCAAAAATTACTTTTTTCAAATAGTGATGATACTGTTTTTTACATCAGTAATGTCCTGACTATACTTTGTGATCAGTTCAATTGGTGAATTAAAGTACAAATTTCCTTCCGAAACAGCATCATAATTTATTCACCCTCATTTTATTTCAAAAGTGTATGATTTTCTTTCTTCCATTGATTAAACAAGATGTTTGGCAGCATGACAATCCCAATTACCTTTTACTTTCATTGAATGGAAAAGCAATATAAAGTTTTAAAGAAACCAATGGACACCTCTAAGAGATGTGTTATGTGTGTTTTGTAGGTGGCTGGGTTATCTGGGCCTGCTGCTCTTCGATGTGATAATCTGCCTGCTCGTTTTGGTTGGTCTCATTCGCAACTCTAAAAGCATCTTAATCAGGTGAGCACAAGAAAAATTCAAAGGTTTTCTTGAACATGTGTTTTGTTATTAGTTAAAGCTGAAGTGTGTCATTTCTTCGACACAAGTGCCACTAAATGTAATCACAAAAATAAACATTGTTGACTACATGTCTGCCATTGGTCAAACAAACAGATAGTCCTGTCCCAAATTCACACCATTGGTTGAGCAGGACAGGATAGGGAGAAGAGGGGGATGAAATCAGTAAATGACCCAGACTCGAACTTAGGTTGCCTGCACACAAACACCACTGTTCGATGCATCACGACTCCAACACACCAGTATTTGTCTCTGACAATCACATTAACTAAATATCAAAGTATTATTAAAGACAATGAAAAAAATTGCAAGATTATCTCATACTTCTTGAAATGCAAGCTTGGTGAGAAAAGTTGAGAGAGATATCCTTGCTTGTGAAAAGGTTTCCAAATGTCTCAATCCTGGTGCATTGCAGAACTTGCTGAGGTCCTCTACCTCAGTTTAAAATTTCAGGCTTAAACTGTTGTGTGAAAATGCCTATTTTTAGCCTGTATCTATGCAAAATTGAGATCAATTCTCTAGAAGGCTTTAGAAATAGAGAGCGAGCGCACGAATCAGCGAGAGGAGCTGGCAGAGAAGAGAAGGTTTGGGGCAAAATAAAATCTATTTAGTCTACAAGGAAGGGTGAAGATCCCCCTTTGATTCACTCTGACGCACATTCTCACTCCTGTTGCAATTAGACACGTCTCCTGCATACGTGTTTGTTTGTGTTTATATTAGTGTTGCTTATATGTGTGCATGTGTATCTAGAAGCACATTTGGTCAGTGGGAGGTGGTTTGAAACTCCAGAGATGTTTACTAACTGGGTTACTCACCATGAGCTTAAATCTAAACACGTTTGAAAGAAGCCATCCAGAAAATATCCATAAAGACACTGAAACATTTAGAACTCTAGAGTGATGCATGTCATTATGGTTTTCTATCAATCTCACATTCAGCTGTTTGAAAAACTGGGTAAATTCAGCATAAAATTGCTCTAAAGTCCTTGTACATTGAATTAAAATACCAATTTAAAACACAAGACATTCTTTTATGACTTGACAACCTCTTAAAAATGATGGTAGCCAATTTAGAATTCAGATCAATGCCTCTTGACACAGAAATACGTTTTTATATTGTTCATATTAATTACTTTTATTAAATGTATAAACATATGATGTAATATGAATAATTAAAATGATCATATTTATTATTATTATTCAATTTATAAATATATATTTTGTTGTATTTCTCTCCTGCAGTGTTTGTTTGCTGGGTGTGCTGACACTGGTGATTAGCTGGTGTTCACTTGGATTGGAGTTTTCTGTTGCTGTGGTGAGTCACTTCACTAAAGCACCTTTGATTTTTCTCCACCTTCTAGCCAATATTTCTTTTTGACACTGAAAGTACAGCAATTTATTCCTAAAATAAATTCAAAGCCAGCCTTGCCACATAAAGCTACAGCATACAAAAAAGTAAGACCAGTCTCAGCTAAAGCTCAGCATGACATTGTTGACTGTCTAGTCTGAAGGTGGTGTGTAGCTCTGTCTCATGTATTGTTTTTTTCCCCTCCTTAGACTGCCAGTGATTTCTGTGTTGCCCCTGACTCCTACATCACCAAAGTAACACGTGAGAATGCTGTAATCAACCAAGGTGTGCTTTCTCAAACAGATACCACATATTGACTGAACTGCTACTGTTCATTTCAATCTGTAATTATCTTAATATTTGCATTTTAAACATAAAGGAATGTTTCAGATTGAATATGCATTAAGATTAATCAATAGCATTTGTGGCATAAGGTTGAATACCACAAAAATAATTCAGAATCTTCCCTTGTTTATTTAAAATTAAAGAAAAAACTGCGTAACAGTAAGACACTTGTCTACGCACCTTTGGTGCTTGGCCCCTAATAATAATTATAATTATAATAAATATTATTTTATTTAATTTTTTTCAATTTCACGCATCTAGCTTTTGCTAAAATGCTGTGATGCATTTCTAGAAAAATATAGTCTGCAGGCGCTGCATGCTTCACAGTGAATGTGCGCTCTCTTCTGTTTATCTACAACAAAGCACATTGTGCGATGCTCATAAAATGTGGTGTTTTCAGCATATGAGCAGCTTCACACATTCACCTTGATGCGTGCAGCACATTCATACTGTATATTTATTCAATTAAATCACAGCCTATGGGTTTAATAATCACAGAGTCATGCTTGGTACTACAAATACTGCAGAAACACTGGTATGGTTACATCTTTTTTATTTTCACATCCCTACACAAGACAAATATTATATGCATTAACATGATTTTAGTGATAAAATCGCTTGAGTAAATTTATATACTATATTACAACTTTGTTGTCATGAAGTTTTATCATCCTAAAATCATATTTATCATGAACTCGATTAAGAGTTAAGTAAATTGCATGCTCACACACAGTTATTCATTCACTTAAACTGTTCTTGAGCATTGCTATGCAAAGGAGGCTTTGCTAAAAGGGTGTTTGTGTACAAAGCAGGTTTTGCATCCTGCTCTCAGTTTTTGGCTTCTCCGGACAGACCTGAATGTCATTGCTAATTAGTTTCCACAGGGAATACGATTCATGAGCCTTTCAGCCCCTACACAACACAAACACTCATTCAAACTCACATGTGCATACATTTTACTGCTGTATGCAAAGCTTTTCACTCTCTCGGTCTCTATTTTATCTGTGTGTCCAGTAGACTGGATAAAAGTGTCGTGTAAACACACTCTTAACTCACGAAGGGGATGTCTGCAGGACATTGAGCCTGTACATTTATTTACCTCTGTGAATGTGTTGTCTCTGCCTGCATATTGGTACACTCAAAAACGCCTAAAAATGCGCTTCATGTGATAAATTATAAATGAACTGATTTGATTCCGAAATCAAATTAAAAAAGGCAAAAATAGGATTCAACATTACTGAATCATCTTAAATACATCAGGTTACACCAACAATTTATTTTTATTTTGCTTTAATTTAGAGGAGGGTTAGGTATAAATAGCTCCTTAACGCAACAATTGTAAGTTACCACTTTTAATAGTGTATGTCTATAAACAATTATATAATTTTATAGTGATCAAAGTTTTTCAATGGCCGATGTCGATATCTAGAGAGCAGGGTGTCCAATTGCCTTAACAAGACAAAATGTGATAGTAAATGAAAGATATGCAAAATAACTGAAATTATAAATGTATACATTTGTTCAAATTCACTCAAAAATAGTTGAAAACAAAGACTGCGCATTATTCACAAGGAACTGTTCAGACCCAATACATTTTTACTGCTGCACCAAATCTATCTGCATTTTCAGCATCTCACACAGGAGCTTACAAGTAATGTTGTGACAAGATACATGATTTTCAGCTTTTAAAAGCAATTCTAGAGACACCTGCGTTCTGTTCCATTTGTTGAACTTCACCTAGGTTTTTTAGAAGCGTAGGGGCTGCTCTGACCAGAAAAGTTCAGTCCACGCTTTCTGTTCGCACTAAAAAAAGCTATATGCATCGCAACAACACAAAAGAGAATGCAGGAGACTCATTTTTATAAGTTGATGTTCTTTTTTTTTACCCGACAAGGCATCTAAAAAATGTGGTGCTCCTGCGCAAGATGCTGAAAAACAGCTCAACCAGGCACATTGGTCAAAGACGTATGTCTAGCCCATGTCTGTATAGAAAAATTATGGAAAAAGAGCACAGACAGACACAAAAGTATATTCAGTGTGAACGACTCTTATGGCTGTCAGCATTGAAAACTGTAACACTTCTGTTAATTGGCCAGTCAGCCACTGTTGTCAGCTGATCTCCGTAAATGGCAAAATATTGAATGATTAAATGGTCTTGCCATATATCTGTCAACCACTAATATGTAATTTATATCTTTTATTTCTACCCATAAACTAGTAGAATGAATAATTTTTAGAGTGATAATTCATGATTCATACCCTTTGTAAGGACATCCTAAGCCCCTTCTCTTTTAATAACTTCATTTTAAAACTGATGGACACTTTTCTAAAATCACTCACTTATCCATCCTCTCCTGCTGTGAGTGTGATGGTTCAGAGCTTGAGGTTAATTAATCATTAAACCTGTGCCAAGGTCATTCCCACTGCTGCCTCTCATTCTTGCTCTCTTTTTCTAGCACAGGAACACAGTAATAACTGATTTCATTCTCTTAGATTTCTGTAGTGCCATCTCATACACACACATACACTCATAAAGACACTTGATATCTTACAAATCATGATACTGGTTGGCATTGTCTGTAGTTTCAGCCAGCTGGCTTAGTAAATAATGAACTAGTGGGTCTCAGTGATTTGTATCAGTTTGAGAGGAATGATGTTTGCAGTGAGTGTTACAGTAATTACTTAAAAACTGAAGTTTGTATTTTTTTGTTTTGTTTAAATATGTTCTCCTATTCCAGCTAACTGTAAATTGCAGAGACAATTACAGTATAAATGTGTTTATTTTTGCAAATCTGTGACTTAGAAACAACATTCACATTTAGCCCTCCCTGGTGATTGCGGGTTATATTGACCCATTTTTGACTTTTTCACAGGTTTTCTGCAACTTAACATAACTTTTTCAGCCTGAAACTATGACATTCTCCTCAGGTTTGATCTGAACATGCCAATACTAAATAAACAATGACTATTTATGAACAAAGCTATAAAAAGGAAGGTGTTATGGACCAGTTTAACCAAGTGCATACAAAGACTAAGTTGAAAGCTGTAATATGCCAGAAAACTATATTATTCAGTACCTCATGTTAATGTATACAACTTTGAATGTAAAAATGCAAAAAAAAAAAAAAAAAAAAAAGAAGCAAATTATAAGTGGTGTAAATGATTTTGCCATTCTAACTTCCACTAGACTGAGTTGTTGAATTAGAGCCTCTGAGGCTCTTTCCAAAACCCTAAACATCAAAGATACCATTGAGACCAACACCAAGCAGAAGAGCAGCATATGTGTGTGTTCCCGCGGTTATCAAACGCAATAGTATCAAAATAGTGCCCTCAACAATTATGAGTCTGAATATGGCATTAAAGGGTTAGTTCACCCAAATTCTCTTATTTACTCACCTTCATGCCATCCTAGATGTATATGTGTTTCTTTCATCTTCTGAACACAAACAAAGATATTAAGAATCATTTCTCAGCCCTTTAGGTCCTCACAATGCAAGTGAATGGGTGGCAAAAATTTGAAGCTCCAAAATCCACATAAGTGCACATAAAAGTTCTCCATATTTCTGTGGTGGTTAAATCCATATCTTCAGAAGTGATATGATAGGTGTGGGTGAGAAACAGATAAATATTAACATTCTCCTTCTGTTTTTGGTGATTCACATTATTTGTGCATATCGCCCCCTACTGGGCAGGGGGGAGAATCTATGATAAAAATGACTTAAAAATGTATATGTTTCCCACCCTCACCTATCATATCGTGTCATGAATTTAACCACTGGAGTCATATGGATTACTTTTATGCTCCCTTTATGTGGAATTTGGAGCTTCAAAATTTTGGCATCTATTCACTTGAAATATTCTTCTAAAAACCTTAATTTGTGTTCTGTAGAATAAAGAAAGTCATACACATCTGGGATGCCAGGAGGGTGAGTAAATCATGAGAATTTTCATTTTGTGTGAACTATCCCTTTAAACCTATTGAAGCATATTGAAGGGTTAATGTCATTTAGAATATTTGACATTGTAACACTGTGAGAACATGCATAATGATTGACAGGCAGTTAACTAATGTTAATGAATACAACCTTATGGTAAAGTCTTACTGTTATTATTTATTTGATGTGTGTGTATCTTATTTATGTGTGTTAGATATACTGCAGTATTATTTGAAGTGCAGCATGGGACAGACCAATCCATTTCAGCAGGTAGTTATTTAATTTCTCTCTATGTCTCTCATGCTCTCTCTCTCTCTTTTTAATGTATACCATTAATTCTACATTTTTATTTTAATTTGCAGAAACTCTCTGGCAGCCACAAAGCCCTTGTGGAGATGCAGGATGATGTTTCTGAGCTCCTTCGTTCAGCTATCAGAGAATTCCCCAAGACAAAGGTATGAGTTTTTGAGGGTGTTTTAGATTATGATTAAGTGTGGTCACATGTGGAGGTTTATCTGTTTGCATTCTTTGTCTCTCTATGGACTTATTTTCAGAGTAACCTGGAGGAGATGCAAGCAGTGTTAAACTCCACTGAGGTCAGCCTTCATCATCTCACTGCCCTGGTCGATTGTCGGAGCCTACACATGGTATGATTTTGTTAAACTATGTTAATGCAGTTTGCAGTAAGGTTGTATTTGTTAATATTTCACAGTTAATGCAATATTTCACATGATCTAACAATGAAAAATTGTTTTACAGCACTTTTTAATCTTGGTTATGATTCATTTCAACATACACCAACACTTTTTATGTTAAAAGTATACTTCAACATTAACCAAGATGAAAAAATGCTGAAAAAAGTAATTATTCCTTGTTACTTCATTAAACCTAATGCTTAAACTAATTTTAACAAAAATAATCTTATTGTTAAGTGTTAATATTTATTTATTTTTAATTTATACAGTTATAAGTCAGAAGTTTACATACACTTAGGTTGAAGTCATAATTTTTTTTTAATCACTCCACAGATTTCATATTAGCAAAAAATTTATTTGGCATGTTGTTTAGGACATCTAATTTGTGCACGACAAGTGATTTTTCCAACAAATGTTTACAGACAGATTGTTTCACTTTTAATTGACTATATTACAATTCCAGTGGGTCAGAGGTTTACATACACTAAGATAACTGTGCTTTTAAGAAGCTTGGAAAATTCCAGAAAATGTTGTCAAGCCTTTAGGCAATTAGACAATTAGCTTCCAATATGCTAATTGGAGTCAATTGGAGGTGGACCTGAGGATGTATTTTAAGGCTTACCTTTGTTTGAGATCATGGGAAATCAAATGAAATCAGCCAAGACCTCTGAAAAACAAATTGTGGACCTCCACAAGTCTGGTTCATCCTTGGGTACAATTTACAAATGCCTGAAGGTACCACGTTCATCTGTACAAACAGAAGTTCACAAGTATAAACATCATGGGACCAACAGCCATTATACCACTCAAGAGGGAGACTCATTCTGTCTCCTAGAGATGAACGTAGTTTGGTGCGAAAAGTGCAAATCAATCTCAGAACAACAGCAAAGGACCTTGTGAAGATGCAGGAGGAAATAGGTAGACAAGTATCTATATCCACAGTAAAAACGAGTCCTATATTTACTTAAACTGAAAGGCTGCTTGGCAAGGAAGAAGCCACTGCTCCAAATCTGCCATAAAAAGGCCAGACTATAGTTTGCAAGTGCACATAGAAACAAAGATCTTACATTTTGGAGAAATGTCCTCTAGTCTGATGAAACTGTTAAAAATGATAAAAATGTAACTGTTTGGCCATAATGACCATCATTACATTTGGAGGAAAAAGGGTGAGGCTTGCAAGCCTAAGAAGGCCATCCTAACTGTGAAGCATTGGGGTGCCAGCATCATGTTGTGGGGGTGCTTTGCTGCAGGAGGGACTGGTGCACTTCACAAAATAGATGGCATCATAAGGAAGGAAAATTTTGTGGATATATTGAAGCAACATCTCAAGACATCAGCCAGGAAGTTAAAGCTCAGTCATAAATGGGTCTTCCAAATGGACAATGACCCCAAGCATACCTCCAAAGTTGAGTCAAAATGGCTTAAGGACAACAAAGTCAAGGTATTGGAGTGGCCATCACAAAGCCCTGACTTCAATTTGATTGAAAATGTGTAGGCAGAACTGAAAAAGCATGTGCGAGTAAGGAGGCCTTCAAACCTGACTCAGTTACACCAGTTCTGTCAGGAGGAATGGGCCAAAATTTCAGCAACTTCAAACTACCCAAAATGTTTGACCCAAGTTAAACAATTTAAAGGCAATGCTACCAAATACTAAAAAAGTGTATGTAAGCTGGGGTTCCGGTTATGTCGGGTTGCTGAACGGTCATGTTTTTCAACGCTCTCGGATAATCCTGTTTTTAAACCTTTATCTAGACCCGATAACCAAAAGAAACGTTTTTTTTTTTTATTTATTTTTTACGGTTGCTCTGCAAAACAGCCAGCATGTCTTCATGTCCGCAAAGAAAAAGAGATAAAAAAGATTATACAGATTCGGCTGCCGACGACCTAGGACCCACGTCTGAAGCTGATAGCACACCGGTTGGCGCCAACACTCACACCGAGGCTGATACTCCACCCGATAATAGTGTAATTCTTTCAGCTATAAACGGTTTGAAGAGTGAGTTTCGGTCCCAATACAAGGAGGTTCTGGCAGTGATTAAAGAAGTTAAAGAGGATTTCTTTACCTTCACTGAAAGACTTACTGAAGCGGAGAGCCGAATCAGCCAAGATGAGGATGACATTAGCGGCCTTCAAGGAAGGGTAGTTAAACTTGAAAAATCCACATCGGATCTTGCCTTTGCACTTGACATGGCCGAATGTAGAAGCTGGCGTTCTAACATTAGGATTCTGGGAGTTCCAAATGGAATCGAAGGAAATAATCCTGTTTCGTTTTTGGAAAGTTGGCTTCCACAGCTTCTAGGTGCGGATACCTTCCCAGCGCCGGTGATCATTGAAAGGGCACACAGGCTACCCAGCAGTGGCAAACACGCTGGTGGAAACGCATCGTCAAGGCCAAAAACAATGATACTGAAATTACTCAACTATGCTGACAAAGACAGAGTACTGAGAGAAGCCTGGGAAAGAAGTACAGTGATGTTCCAGGATCAACATATGTTTTTTCCTGATCTATCGTCCGAGGTGTTAAAACAACGAAAGCGATTTGATGAGGTGAAGCTAAAGCTTCGAAAGAGAAAGATTAAGTACGGCATGATTTTCCCCGCCAAGCTTATGGTTATCTTCGGAGACCATCGTCATTTCTTCGACTCTCCAGAAGAAGCAGGCAAATTCATCGTGACCTTGCCAGAGGATGTTCGGGAAGTGGAACAGCCATTGTCTGAGTAACTCATTTGTTCTTTCTGACACTTTGCATTAAAGTTTAATCGTCCACTATAGTACTGAACTTACATTATAATTTTTTTTGGACGATTAGTCTGAAAATGCCCTATAAAATGTAAGGTTGGGCTTTTTTTGGTTTTCATAGTTCGTAAAAGGTTGGTTTTGATTTGAATACTAACAGAATCATTAAGTAAACTGATTATTTAGCGTATTTTCTTTTGGTTAAACGGTCATAATACTTTGTCGTTGAGAGCGTACATTTATTATTTTTGTTTTGGACACAATTGTTGTGTTTTTTTCCCTCTTAATTCAGCAACCTAATAGTGTTCCTATTAGAGGACCGCAAGAGTACGTAACTACAGTTCTATTCGAAGAAAAAGGGATGTTCGCCGTGCATCTGTGTGTTCTATCTAGTGCATGTGCTGGGGGTTGTGTGTGTGTTTTTTTTTCCTACTATACATTTATACTTGCATTTCAGTTTTCTGGTACATCTTTGTACTTTACAAAAAGGTTACATGGTGTTTATTGGAACAGATCATTAATGTTTGGACTACCAAGAATATTTAGAATATTCAATTTGGTTGCAAATGTCAGGGGATTCTAGTTTTACATTGACATCTTGGAATGTGCAGGGGCTCTGTAACCTTACTAAATTGAAACAAGTGATGAACAGAGTTAACTAGCTCCATTCTAAAATAGTATTCCTGCAAGAAACACATTTATTGTCCGGCGAAGTCATTAAACTGCGTAGAAGATGGCCGGGGCAGGTTATAGCAGCATCAAATAGCTCGCACTCAAGAGGGGTAGCTGTGCTGATACATAAATCAGTCCCATTTCATATATTAAAAACTATTCGTGATCCATTGGGTAGATGTTATAATCAGTGGTAGGATGTTCAACGAATATTGTAATCTTGTAAGTGTTTATGGCCCTAATACAGATGAACCAAATTTCTTTCATAATCTTTTCTTAATTTTGTCTTCCCTTCAAGGTGTCTTAATAGTCGCTGGTGACTTTAATTGTACCTTAGATCCTAAATTGGACCGTTCCACAGGTATTGATACTTCACATTTGCAAAGTAGGAACATAGTTAACCAATACATTAAAGACCTTAATTTATGCGATGTCTGGAGGCTTCAAAACCCAACAAAGAAAGAATTTTCTTGCTATTCCTCATCTTTCCATACTTACTCCAGAATAGACTATTTTCTTATTTCAAAGGATTTGATTGATTATATATCTAACTGTAAATATAGTAGTATTGTTTTATCGGATCATGCAGCATTATCACTGAAATATACTCTCAGAACCATAATTAAAAGCCCATCTAGATGGCGTCTTAATATAAAGTGGCTACATAACCCTGATTTTCTGGATTTTGTTGGAAATCAAATTGACATATTTTTTTGAGTTTAATACAAACCAGACATCTGCTTCAATACGATGGGAGGCATTTAAGGCCTATATTAGGGGGCAAATTATCAGCTTTACTAGTTCTAAGACAAACAGATCTGCCCTTAAAATGATTGAATTGGAACAGAGTATAAAGGACTTAGAAGAAGAAATTTTCAAACAAGATACTCCTGAACTGAGACATAAACTTTTGCTACTTAAAGCAGAATTTAATGACATCTCTACTAATAAAGCTGCGGCTAATATAACTAGGCTAAAACAAACATATTATGACCAAGGAGAAAAGGCTGGAAGGTTATTGGCATGGCGAAATAAGACACAACAAAATGAAAGGGGGATTAACAAGATAGAAACTATAGATGGACAGAACACCACGATCCCAACTGAAATTAATAATGCTTTTAGAAAATATTATGAAGATCTTTATAAATCAACACCTGGAGAATACCCATCATTATAAAACATTTATGGACAGGATTCAGATACAGTCATTGTCTGAGGAAGACTCCAAAGTATTGGATCAACCAATTGAAGTAGCAGATCTGAATGCAGCCATTAATTGTATGAATAGTGGGAAAGCACCAGGTCTCGATGGTCTACCTATAGACATATATAAGATCTTTCGTGACAAATTGATAACCCCAATGATTGACATGATAAATGAAGCATTCAATATTGGAGAACTTCCCTCTTCCTTGCGTTCAGCTCTCATAACTTTAATTCCTAAGCCAGGGAAAGATCCTACAAAATGTGGCTCTTACAGGCCCATTAGTCTTTTAAATTCAGACACAAAGATAATTGCTAAAGTTTTAGCCAGTAGACTTGATAAGTATTTACCTTTACTGATTGATCCTGATCAAAATGGCTTTATAAGAGGTAGACAAGCTTTTCATAATATACGGCGTGTGTTAAATGTCATACACTCAACAAAAGGAGTCTCAGATACAGCTTAACGTAATACCAGTCTTTTGATAGGGTGGAGTGGGACTACCTTTTTGATACCCTCTCTTGTTTTGGTATCGGTCCGTATTTTATAAAATTGATAATTTTATATTCAAAACACACAGCAGAGATATTGACTAATAATATAATCTCTAAATCTTTTCCACTTTCTCGAGGCACACGTCAGGGATGCCCCTTTCGCCGCTCCTTTTTACATTGGCTATTGAGCCTTTGGCTACTGCAGTACGAAGAAGTGGAGATATTTCAGGGATTACAATTGGCGGTCTTGAAAATAAAATAGCTTTATATGCTGATGACATTATATTATTTCTATCCAATTTAAGTACATCTGTGCCTTCTTTATTGTGCCTAATTAAATCATTTGGAACTTTTTCAGGTTATAAAATGAATGAGTCAAAATCTATGATCCTATTTCTAAAAGAAACGGAACATCTCACACCTCCCTTCCAGACCCCCTTTAAAAATGCTCATGAAGATTTTAAATATCTTGGTATTAATATCACCACAGACATAAAGAATTTGGCTACCAGTAATTATAATTATACAACTAAATTAATCACTGAATCAATTAATAAATGGTCATCCCTACCAATTTCTCAGATTGGACGTATTAATATATTAAAAATGAATGTTCTCCCAAAATTCTTATATTCATTTCAATCAATTCCTCTGCCCCCACCACATAATTTTTTCTGTAATATGAAGAAGCTGTTCACCAATTTTATTTGGGCAAATCGATGTCCCAGGCTGAGGCTCTCTTTTGTATTTACCATATGAAAGGGGAGGGTTGCAGTTGCCTAATCTTAAGTGGTACTACTGGGCAGCTCAGCTAAAAGCAGCAATGTTTTGGTTTACAAATGATAATTCTATCCCTTGGATACGGATTGAGGCGAGTGCAACTAAAAAATTGCCTTTGTATCTGTATTCAGCACCCCTGCCCAAACTGAAAAAAGCCACTTCCAACCTCTTTGTTAAAAATACTATTGTGGTATGGTATGAAGTTTTGTAACATATTGGACAGATTCCACAATTATCACAATTTACCCCTATTTGGGGAAACACTATGTTTACACCGGGGACACATGATGATGGTTTTAAAATCTGGGCATCAAAAGGTTTGAACAAGGTGGCAGATTTATTTAACAATGAAACTATGCTCAGTTTTCAGGAATTAAGGCAAAAGTTTGATCTGCCTAAAACCCATTTGTTTTTAAATATCTTCAAATAAGGAATTTTATCAATAAAACTCAGCATCTTTCTATTCTCTTACCAGAGCTGTCCCCTTTAGAAAGAATTACTTTAAACCACCTTAATGGTACTAGGCACGTTTCCTTGTTTTATAAACTGATCTCCACTAACTGTAAAGAAAATACAGAGAAAAAGCGTTTGGCTTGGTGTCAAGATATAAGTGAGAATATAACAGAAGTTGAATGGCAGAGTATCTGCTTAAAGGCCTTCTGCAGTACAAGTGGATAATGAGAGTATACATAACTCCAGAATTGCTTCATAAATTTAATCCCAACATTCCCAATCAATGTATAAAATGCAACCTAGAGATAGGAACTTTATACCGTTGCCTATGGAAGTGCCCTCAAGTTCAACTTTATTGGGAAAAGGTTTTGGACTTTTTGTCACTGGTGGTGAAACAGAATGTCCCCAAATGTCCTAAACTTTGTATATTTAATATTTTCCCTGTAACTTGCACTCTAACTAACTCTGGTAAGAAAATGTTGACCTTCTGTTTATTACAAGCAAAACTTGTAGTTGCTCGTCATTGGAAAAACACAGAAATCCCTAATTTTAAACAATGGTTACAGGAATTGTCTGGTTGCTTGGCTTTGGAGAAACTCACATATATTTTTAAAGGAAAATCTGGAAAGTTTTTTAAAGTATGAAACCCCTTTATAGAATTTTTGAAGGAAGCTGAACCAAAAAGTTTATTTTTGGTGTAACCAGGTATAACATTCACCATGTTATGATATTAATGTACCATTGTCTTGACATTTGTATAGTATAGATGTTGTCGTTTATTTATTTTTTTATTACCTTTTATTACCTTATTTATTTATTATTATTATTATTATTATTATTATTATTATTATTATTATTTTTTTTTTTTTTTTAAAAATCGTATATTATTTTCCTGTGCTTGTTTTAATGTAAATGTTTCTAAAATCAATAAATACAATGTTAGAAAAAAAAAGTGTGTGTAAACTTCTGACCCACTGGGAATGTGATGAAATATGCTTAAATAAATCTTTCTCCATACTATTATTCTGACATTTCACATTCTTAAAATAAAGTACTGATCCTAACTGACCTATGAGTTTAAATGTATTTGGCTAAGGTGTATGTAAGCTTGAACTGGCTTCAACTGTATATAGTGCTCCCAAAGTAAAATTCTGAGATTCAGTATGTTTAATGCCTTTTGGATCTAACATGCAAAAATCAGTGATTTTATTTTGGTTTCTTTCCTTTAAAAGAGGTACTGAATGCATTAAAACTAATAACACATTTTGAGAAATCCGTAGTTAGTTTATTTAGTTTAATATAAGTATACTTTATTATTTAGTATATTTAATATATATTTAATACATTTAGAAGCACATTTCAGCATTGATAGTTTATTGTATTGATAGTCCTTTATATACTTTCTTGTATGTTTGTAATTAAAATGGGGTTGCAAAGATATATTTTCTATTTACCTCATTTTAACAACTCAAGCAAGAATAAACTGTTTATACAATATAATATTTCTGTCTCACAGGACTATGTGCAGGCTCTGACCGGACTGTGTTATGATGGAGTCGAGGGGCTCATTTATCTGGTCCTCTTCTCGTTCGTCACCGCACTAATGTTTAGCTCCATCGTTTGCAGCGTGCCTCACACCTGGCAGAGCAAAAGGTAAGAGGACGGGGGGGGGGGGGGGGGGCATTATTACTTAATAAAATACACCCAAACTCATGAAGCCACCACCTATAAATAGTTCAGTAATTTAGACACAACCAGCAGTTTCTTTTAGATTAAGAAATGTTAGCAAAGGTCTTTTAATTCACAGACAGAGAAATGACTGCCAGTCTCTGTCATGTGTATTTATGCTTTTAATTTCACATCAGCACCTTATGTTCTCATATTAATCACCTCTCATAACCATTTGTTGCTTCTGTTGTCTTGTCATTCATTCCTTTTTGGATCATAGATTTGGAAAAACCACTGCCCTGTAGAGAAACTCCCCTTTATTTGATGACACGTTCACTCTTTTGTGAGCTAAAGTGAACCTCAAAGACAAGCATAAAAGGAGAAATAGTTTACCATTCAAGGATGGCATCATAAAGTACAATAGTCAGTTTGAAAGGAGTTTTCTGAATTTCACGGGAGCTATTTGTTATTTGACTCGCGGTATAGCATCCTCTCTTTGTGGTTGTGTGTGTGTGTGTGTGTGTGTGTTAGTGAATATGTTTCCATGCAAATGGAAAGTACAAAGAGGCACTTTTCCAAATTCTGTGCAAATGTAGACTGGTTGCTGTGGAAGATGCTGCCTCCCTTTGGACTGTTTTGAAATTGCAAGTGAGGCCAACAGATGCATATGCCATGCTTTTGTCATCATAATTAAAAAATGTTGATCTAAAGCAAAAGTGGTAATTTGCTTGGATATAACACTGGGAAAAGTGGAATCTGGTTTGTAAAGTGTTTGCTCATTTCTTGATCAGAGTTCGATCCACACATATACACATCATATTTTGATCAAGTGGAATCCAAATCTACACCTTCACAGATCCACTTTTTCGTTTTTATTCCTTTTCTTTGAAATGTTATTTTCCCCTCTTTATGTTTAAAATCTGATTCATGGTGGCTGTTTATTAAGTTGTTGCATGGCTCCAATCACTTAGAGAACGTTCAGTGGTAACTTTGGACATTGGACTTGCAATCCACAGCAGTTTTTGAGATTATTTTATGAGCTTCTGAATAGCAGTTTTACTTCTGAAGCATTAGAATTGATTTGACCTGTTTTTTTCATTGCCCTCTAGGTAATACATGGAATACATAGAAAATCGGAGACAAACTAAAATGGAGATGCCTCATTCTGAAATGGCCATAAGCTTTTTTTTTTCTTTGCCAACTTTACACCAATTCTAAAAAAAAAAAAATCATATGAAAGTAAGATTAGTTTGGAATCTACTCATATTTAAATAATGAGCCTTTTGTGGTTTTGCGGTCAGAGGGCAGATAAGCTATTTTCCACAGTTAGTTTAACCACAAGCATTCAATAGGGCTTACTACAAATACACATTTTCCGTAATATTGAAATTGGCTAATGTACATTGGATTTCTCAGGGAACAATCAGTGGAGCCTAAAATGATTCTTGGAGAAATACGTATACAACTATTTTAATTTAACTTTACAGTTATTATAATTATTACTGACATTTTACCCAATATTTATGAATGCCCAAAAGCACACAGTTTTTGGTAACTAAGGTATAGAGAAAATTTTATTTGTTCAACTTAATATTCAGTAAGTGTTATGAGACTGAGTACTGTAAATATATTGAAAAAGAAATTGGATCTGAATGCATGTAAAACATGTAATACTCAGTGCCTAAAATCAATTTACATTATGTTTGAAGATTCTTTTTAGTATAAAATGTTGAAAATTTCAAAAGGCGGGAACTCTGTAAGGCTTGCTAGATGTATTTAAGGAATAGTTCACCCCAAAAAACCCAATCATTTCTGTTGTAATTTACTCACACTCATATTGTTTCAAACCCTTATGACTGAACGTCAAAAGGGCAATGTCTTATTGAATATTGCGGCCCGTTTTTTCAATAAAATGGCAGTTGATAGCGACTCGCTATAAAGCTCAAATAAGGACCCAAAAGTATCATAAAAGTAGTTCATGTAATAGGTTTTGGTGAGAAACAATTACTCAGTGAAAATCTTGACATCCGTGTGAATGCGGGCCACTGTGAACATGGTTTTGGAACAACAACAACAAGGTGAGTAAAATATGACCAAATCTTTTAGTTTTGGGCGAACTATTCCTTTAAGATCTGAGAGAGGGCTTGAGGAATACGGATAAATTTTGAGTGAACTCTCAAAATAACTTTATTATTACAGTATGTGAACCTAGAGAGATAAAGCTGGAAAAACAACTACATGAAAGATGTAATTTTGCCTGTACAGTTTACAGTGAAATTAACATTGGCATTAAAAAGTTTGAATGGTTTAAAGAGGTCCTCAAAAAGTGCAAGGATAGACCTTTTGCCCTCCTCTCTGACCAAGGGGCACGTGTTTGACCTGTGCTAATATATTTGAAGGTCGGAGGAGGAGGATGGCGAAGAGACTTCGGCCACGCTCGGCCCACGAGCGCCGCACGATAACCTGTACCGCGTGCACATGCCTAGCCTGTACAGCTGTGGCAGCAGCACCTACGGCAGCGAGGCTAGCCTCCCCGCTGCGGCACACACTGTCAGCAACGCACCAGTCACTGAGTACATGTGAGTGTAGCCACGCTAACCTCATCCTAATGCATGGATTGGATCTAACAGACCGTAACTGGTATTACATATCTGGATCACAGGTCCTGTAGATTAGGCTCGCTAGCATAGATAACTGCATGGGCTTTGCTGTATTTACCATAGGTTTCAGATCCGTGTGATATAACACGTTAAGACTGCATGGGTATTACAAATTACTGTTATTACGTATAGAGTCACTAAACGGCATATAGAAGCATATTTGCTTATATGATGGCATGGGAAGGATAAAGCAGATTATTAAGCTTGTGCAATGTGTTTCATAGGGCTGCACGATTATTAGAAAAAATGTTGATTAGATTAGATTCCCTAGATGTTGTAATCGCGATTATTTGATTATTTTTTTATTAATAGAATTTACATTAAAATACTCCTTTTTGCATTGGAGAGCTATGAAATTTTTTTTTAACTTGTGTTTATGAATTAATGTATTGCTGTTTTCAACATCAGTCAAGGCAATGCAAACACGGACAACTACACATTGGCCCTATAGACCTCATTCAAAGTAGGGCCATATTTAATTTTTGTTGGGAATGACAAAGAGGCTGTGAGAGATCAAGGGGTTGTACTATTGTTGGAAACATTGAAAACACTGAAAAAACAAAACATCTTTCCCTGAAATTTCTCTTGACAAAATTGATCTCGGAGCCTCTTATAGAGGATAACGTTGAAGAGTCTGCTCACAGCCACGTTTTTATTCACGTCAAAAATTAAATATGGCGCTACTGTGATTTAAGGTTTATTAGCGGCGCAAAATACTAGAACTACTAGAATGCTCCTTTTCGATAATAATTAACAGAGTTGTTGCTCTAAAGGCCAAAGTTTACTTCGGTTGTGTGCATGGTGCAAATTTCGTTACCAGCGTAATGCGTGCATATTGTCCATGTACAGCCCAGTTTTTCTAGACAAACGAACTGTCTGAGCAGTCAGTCGAAGGAGGAGGATGGCAAAGAGACTGTCCGTATGGACACATGGTCAAAAGAGTATACTTTGAAAGGCTAGAACGCGACACATAAAGGCATGTGGAAAAACGGAAGCAGAACAAATAGCAAATGTGTCTAAAATATTAGGACCAGTTGTCATTAATGTTGACCTATAGACTAATTTAAACTTCTCTGATTTGCCATTGCAGTGCTCAACAGATGTGTCTGTTATTGATTATGCTCAGCAGCTACAAGGAACATATTGTAAATAGAACATTTACATGCAATGGAAGTAGACCAAAATAACATTCTGTATTGACACTTTTCACGATTCGTTAATTGCGGCAGCAATAATTGTAAATGCAATTATGTTTTTGGTTGATTAATTGTGTTGTAATTGACACTTTTAATGATTGGTTAACGTCAGCATCCAGTAAAGAACAATAAAGTTTTTTCGCGTTTTAATTTGTAATAGTTATGTTGGTAATTTGTATGTAATATATTGTAAATGGAAAATGTTCATGCTATGGGAGTAGACCTGAATGTAATGCTGTAATTGACACTTTTAACGACTAATTGCAGCTGCCATAATAGTCCCAACACCCCCCCCCCCATTTAATTGTGCCCAAAATGACACCTTTTTACTATTAGTTAATTGCGTCAGCAGTAATTGTAATCACGAGTATTATTATATTTTATTAAATGTCCTGTCATTAACAATTTGAACGATTAGTTAATCGTGGAAGCCATAATTGTAATGCTGATTATTATGATTATTTTTTTAATTGTGCCGTAATTGACACGTTTCACAATTAGTTAGTTAATTGCATCAGCCCTAACTGTAATTGCCTTTTTAAATTAATTGTGCAGCCCTAGTGTATAACTCTGTAATTGGTGATAAGTTAGACAGACGATATCTGTCATGTTCCTCTGATAGTTATACATTGCACGATCTAGAGTGATATGACTATCTACATAGTCGTATCACTCATTGGCTTTGCGCATACCCCTAGCCTGCAGTTCAAAGCTTTCTATTAGATTTGTAAAGTTTAGTGCATCATGGGTTGCCATGCGGTGTGGAAATCCCTCCCAAAAAGAGGGAGTCGGAGTAACTGGTGTCTCGTTTGTGACGCAGGAGCCAGAATGCTAACTTTCAGACCCCTCGATGCGAGAACACGCCACTCATTGGCAGAGAATCCCCCCCACCGTCAGTAAGTGCACAAGCACATTTACACAAGCACACATACACAAACCTCATCGTCTCTAGATGTACAATCGTTATTTAGTGCAGTGGTCTTTAAGTCACACACACATTGTATTAATCTTGGCTTGGCTGTTCCTGAAACCATGTGCCATACTTGGCATAACTGACTTAACCATATGGTTTCTCTTAAGTCAATCAAAATGCACACATAAACAGGTTCGAGGGTCATTTTGGCAGCCTGCATGTGACACTTATTTCAATTTGTCATTGTATAACCGCCATAAAAAGTCATCACAGACCCTTTATTTGGATTCTACAAGGCGAGATGGCACTGGCCAATCACACTTTGCATAGGGCATATTCTATTATGTGAATGCATTAATTGTTTTCCTCATTTTTAATTCAAAACCCCTTGTTGAGATGAAATGTGGACAAGGGTTCTGCAGTGCTCTGCAGAATCCTAGAGTTTGCATGACAATTGCATGTACAGCCAATGGAGAAATTAGAGAATGCTTCACCTAGTTCTTGAGCGGAGAAGAGGGGAGCATGGTTCTCATGTGAAGGGGCAGGGCAGCTTTCAGACTTGGCATGTGGGGGCATCCTTCATCTTCTCATTAGTCTGCGTAAGAATGAGAAATTTCAGAACTCTTAAAGTGCCTCTCTCTTAATTTCTAGTTTTTGTTTTAGATTTTGTGTTTATGAGCCCTAGATGGTGACGTATGCGTATTTCAAACTCCAGACTGGAGAGATGGAAAGGATGTAGTCTGATTCTAAATACTGTCATGGTCCAGGATGATGCTCTTTGGTGCCTGTTCATGCTGGATTTGGAATAGCTTATAAATTATGGAATAGTCACTCCCTTTCTGGATTTTATGATTCAAAATTTGCATGAATTCCTTTCTCATCAATCTGAAAAACATCCCTCATGCATGTCTGTTTTGTAAATTGTCTTTCACATCATAACTCAACCACCAAACTCTCACTAACGCTTTCCCACATATAGCTGCATTCTCTGTTCCTATCTGTGTGAATAGTCATTCTCATCCACTGCTGTTTTCTTTTTCTATTTGTCATAGACTTGGATTTTCCTCTTCATTATCTCATTAATTGCTCTCTTTTCAATGAAAGTTACACTCAAAGGCTGATCTTTACAAGGAGAAAATCATATTGCATAATGATACTGTGCATCAACACAGTAACTACAGTAACACAGTAAAACCATCAGGCTGTCCAAATGACTGTTAATTTGGCTTTTTTTTTGTGTTATACATGTGAGTTTGCGAGAGCAACAGCGGTTCATATTTATATGTGCTTCATGTTTGTAAATGCTACAGCTTAACTCTGTCCTAATGCCCTAGTATAAACACTGTGGGGAGAATTCACTAAAAAGTTGCGCCACTTTAGAGTGTTATTTCAGCACAGAAATTTGCATCTTATACACTAATCACCTGCAATCTAGTTTAAGCAGCTGATTACTTGTAAATACTATGTAAATTAGGTTTATTTTAGATTTATCTTTTTTTCAAAACTCAGTGCTGTTTGCTTGACACAATTAACATTGCAGAATTACCGCCCGAGGAAAGCAGTCAGTTAACTGACTAAGATGTTGGTGTAAATTGTCTATCGATCATGGCAGCAGTAATTTATTAAATGATGGAGAAGAGCATTATAAGCTGGCATATATCCAGATGTGCGGTGTAATTAAGCGCACATTTAGCATGTCAAAGAGATGATTCAGGTGTCTGGATTACTGTAGTGGACTGATGCTATACAGTCCTGAGAGTGTGGGCCAGATTACAGTGTTCTGCTCTATCCTCCGACACAGTGCGCTATACTTCAACTGACTCATAAGAATGCTGTGCAAATTGTGTTCAGCAAAGATTTTGTGGACTCATTTTTGGTATTGCGTGATCTGCATAGTGAATCAGGCACTAAACCAGCACATACAGAACACACGAATAAACAGCACCTTTACCAGGCGCATTTAATTTTTTATTAAATTCCCCCCAGCATCCTTAAAAGTGTAAAATTTTTGTAATTTTTTTTTTACTATGGCCAATATTAGTAGTTATGAAATGTGCATGAAATGAACTCTTTAGAATGATCTGATGATGTCTTCCTTGATTCTTTCACCCTTATTTGCAGTACACCTCCAGCATGAGGGCCAAATATCTGGCAACCAGTCACCCAGACCAGTCAAGGCCAACAGAATTGCAGAATGGACTGGACCAAAACATGCGACCAGACCTAATCAGTCGTTCAGCTCCCAATAGCCGACCAAATTCCGCTATCCACCGACCCCACTCTGCTATCCATTAACCATCCTCAAATACAAAAAACAATAGTCATCTACCTGCTATCAACCAGTCAAGTCCACCAGTATGAAGGTTGTCTCCATTACCGCAACAGTCAGCACTTTTTAAATTAATTAACATTAAAGAAATTCCCCAATGTTGGTTCACCCTAAAGCAGAGCTACTCAACCTCAGAAAGGTCAAGGGGCCGCAAAGCTGGATCCCTGTACCCTCAAGGGCCTCTTAATTTTTATGATTTTATATATATATAAATATATACAGTATCTCACAAAAGTGAGTACACCCCTCACATTTTTGTAAATATTTGATTATATCTTTTAATGTGACAACACTGAAGAAATTACACTTTGCTACAATGTAAATTAGTAAGTGTACAGCTTGTATAACAGTGTAAATTTGCTGTCCCCTCAAAATAACTCAACACACAGCCATTAATGTCTAAACCGTTGGCAACAAAAGTGAGTACACCCCTAAGTGAAAATGTCCAAATTGGGCCCAATTAGCCATTTTCCCTCCCCGGTGACATGTGACTCGTTAGTGTCAACAAAAGTGTGCACTCAAAAAGTTATAAATATTGGAATATTAGTTCATGGGATAGTTCACCTAAAAATGAAAATTCTCTACTGAAATTCATCTACTCACCTTCATGCCATGCCAGATGTGTATGAATTTCTTTTTTCTGCTGAAGACAAATTATGATTATTTAGTAAAATATATATCAACTCTGTGGATGAGAGATAGATCAATATTTAATATTTTTGTAATACATTTTACGATAAATCTCCACTTGTGATGTAAAAGTGAAACTAAACAGGCGCCACGTGACATACAGATGTGAAAGTGGAGATTTAAAGTAAAAAAAAAAGGATTTAAATATTGATTTGTATCTCACTCACACCTATCTTATATCTTGAGTCTTATTGATTACTTTTATGCTGCCTTTATTTGCTTTTTGGAGCTTCAAATTCTGACCACCATTCACTTGCATTGTGCAGACCAACAGAACTGAGATAATATTCTAAAAAAAATCTTAATTTGCTTTCAGCAGGAAAACAAATAAAAAGTCATACACATCTACGATGGCATGAGAGTGAGGAAATTATGACAGAATATTCATTTTTGGGCGAACTATCCCTTTTAGTAATTGTTTTAAACATAAGGGGTGTAACTGTCAATTGTAATTGTCAGCTAACAAACACCATGAGTGTTCAACATCCACGTGTTGAGTAGCGCTGCATTAAAGGGACAGTTCACCCAAACAGATTTAACATGTAACAAATTGAAATCAGCCGTCCAGTCCTCTGTGGTCTGGTTTAAGCATCTCCAGTCTCACACAATGCATCACAGCAACTACACTGCCCTCTTCTGGAGGACTACTCTCAGTTGTTTGTACAGTTCCTTAAAATCTAAAGCACTCCCATGTTGTACAACCCTTACAGAGAGTCTCTCAGGGCAGCCATATTGGCAAGGACTGCAGGTCCACATTAACACTGCAGGATAATGGGTTATACCACTCTCATTTTTACCATGCAAGAAATGTGACTATGACATTTGATTTTATGACGGGATTATATTTTTAAGTGTTTTTCAAAATTACATTGAAATATGCAGCTTTTGTGATTTCTCTGCAGTTCCTGGCAATATGGCAGCATTATGGACAGACACAATTCCATTCATCACTGCTATTTAATGTTTAAGGCGATATTAACTAGTTTACAAATTTTTATGAATTAAAGGTGCACTTAGGGATTTCTTTTTTTTTTCATATCAGTCTTAGTAAAAAAAGCTGATAGATTCTACATATGGTGCTGGGCGCACATTTGTGAGTGCTGCCATGTTGAGATCACATGACCAACCGAATATTACTCTCTTTTACACAATAATTCCCTGTAATTGGATGCTTTCACTAGTGGAATCTTGCCCGACTGCGAATAGCACACTTCTACAATGGCATCAGTTACTGAGGACTTCAGCCTGATCTCAAGATAACTTTGTGACTTTAGCAATATTTTTGCAAAATGGTATTACGTGGTTCATTAAATGTACTGTGGCGTTTCCAAGCTGAAATGTCCATTGTGTGATGTTAAAAGTAAGGCTTTCCAAAAACAGATGAGGGTTTTAAGGTTAATGCTCTTTCGTGTTTTAAATCAACAAAATTGACTTCCTTAGTCCCTGCCCTCAACCTTAAACCTAAACATAACCAATACTATCATAAAAGTAAAGGCGAGTTGAAAAACACGATAACAGATGCAACGACGTCATTTTGTGGTGCTTATATGACATTTTCGGCTCATAACTCGCATGTTCATCAGGACTCGTACCCTGGTCCTTGGCATCACGAATGTTACACTAAGTTAAATGCTAATGCAACGAGCGTTAATATGTATCGCCTTTCATGTTATGCGCTATAGTGTTAAGTGTTTTGATGTCATAAGACAGAATTTTTCGGAGAAACAGGGCGAAAAGTAAATGCTTATGAAAAGGTAATCTGCTGTTTTCTTGATTTGTGTAACTGGAAAAAAAGTAATTGTTGTAGTGCCTCTGTTCATTTCACTAGAAAACTGCTGTGTTAGGCAGAGAGCCACGTCAAAATCAGTTTGCTTAAATCTATACGTATAGTAACATAATTCTATAAGACCAGATTGGAATTTAACACTTGCATAATGCTGAATCTAAGTCACTAAATTTCAATTGACCTCAAAAATAAGAGTGCATCTTTAACCGAGTCGCATTCTTGTTAATCTGTGAAATAACAGATTTACCTGTCACAAAAGGCCACTTTTTGTACTCTACAGTGTAATCTATGGTATACCACAGTGTGAATTGACCGCTATCAAGCCTTTGGGCCATTATGCACATTCTGTATCTTAATCTAGAAGGGAAACAATTGCACAACGCACTTATGGTGTGTGAGTGTTTATGGTGTGTATGTCTTGTGCTTTAGTGTGTTTTAAAATGGCACAACTCACATGCTCTGCTCTTTGTAAATAGTGTTTTTGTACTTAAAAAAAAAAAAAAAAGATCAACACTACAAACTCTGTGCACTAACCAATACGTCTGTGTAACAGTGCAATGCAATGTTTGCCGTGGCTTAGAGCTGCTGTAAAGATTACCTGTATGAAACCTGAAAACAATGGCTAATGAACTCTGTGATTAATAATACATGTTTTGTAGACATCACTTGAATTGTGAATTCACTCGTGGGTGCTTGTGTATGTGCACACTTTAAATGTGAATATTTCTAACGGAGGAAAATTCGCTCGGAGAGGATAAGAAGAAAAAGGGATACTTGGACAAAAAGAAAAATGCCTCCCCATGTGTAAATCTTTCTTATGTGCTTTTCAGACATGTTGTTCAGTCTTCAAATTCTTTACCGGGTGATTATTCCTTTTAAAGGCATGGACTATTTGATGAATTGAGAGTCAGACTTGATTCTCACCACAGTCAGCCTTGTTCTCATTTCTGTTTTTAATTTTGGGGAAACACTTCTATATGGTGTTTATGAATCTCAAATATGGACTTTACACTGGACATGTCGCATTAACAGGACTTGTAAAGTTTGCCTCGAGATGCTCTTTCCAATGTGAGGAATTGCAAAAAAGACAAACATGAAGGAAAAACTAAATTTGAAGGAAGTTCCTCCTCGTCATGCAGTCACTCAGTAAGACTTACGTGGATGTACTGTAAGATAACCTAGCTGTCTTTACCAAGTGCAGTATTGTTGGTTTTATTTACTTGCATCCAGTGTCATAAGGCTGACATAACAGTGTTTAGACGTTGTCGTAACACCTGTCAAGAGGAAAAAAAAAAAACGGCTATTGTTAAAATTCATAAGATGTGGTATCTAATACCGTTATCAAGACATCACACCTTAATTCTTTAATGTAGGTGTTTATGGATTCATTTTGTATTACAGTGTTATGAACATCATCATAAATTGCATTAGCATTGTAGCAATGTCATTTTAAAAGGGAAACTCCTTTAAGGTCTTTGGGAAATCTTTAATGATTTTGTGACACACTCAGATGACTGAGATTGTTTGTTGTTTGAACTATCTTGTTGTGTAACAACATTTAATGCTGTGTTTGAATGCCAACAGGATACCTAACCCTAAAAATTTCAATACAAACATGCTTTGACCAAGTAGTGTAAGACAACATAAGTTAAAATCCTAGAAAAACACTCATGTCGAAAGCTACAATACGTGTTTCACAGAAACACAAAATGCAACAGACGAAGATCTGTTTCACACACTTAAATGCTAAATATTTAAAGGGATGGTTCACCCAAATGTTAGTGGTTTTGCTCCAAACCGGTCCAAGACTCATGCTTTTGAAGACCACGAACATTTTTACCATTCACTTTTATTGCATCCTTTTTCCATACAATAAAAGTGAATAAATTATGACAAAATCTTTTTTTTTTTTAACCCATCATTTAAGTGAGTACAAACATGCACCTTCCCACTCTGCAGACACAATGTAAAACTACTCTAAAATACATGAGTCTTTTATAGTATTTACACATGTAAAACCACTAACCATCAAATAGAGACGATCCAAATGCTCGGTGTGTAATTCTGTACCGCATAATGCAGTTGCATGACTGAAGGGAATATAAGGATAAATTATTTTCTGCCTTTTTTAACATTTTCATACAGTAACCTTTCTTTCTTTAAATGTACACATTTTTATTTTGTAGCTTAATCTTGTTGAGCTTACTCCTTTTTAAATATGAATAAGAATGATTTGTCATAAATGATGTTTTGATAACAATTCTTATGAATTTTTCATGTTTTTTTGTTGTTTGTTTTTGTTTTTTACATTTGTGATTAAGATGTTGTACATGTCAGAAAACTGATTTTCTGAGCCTGGATTCAGTGATTTAATAATGTATTAAAATGAACTTATCTGGTGCAGGATGTTGAGCATCAGTGCCTGAAAACGAAAAAGAAAAGCACTTTATCGAAGCATACACATTACTACTTGCAGTATTGTTGCAAATTCCAGGTTAGCCCTGGAATTTGAATGTTTAAATGGCAAGAAATAAGCAATGAATCTTTTTTTAGGAAAAAAGTAGTCTAAACTTGTATGTTGTTCCTGAGATTCTGTTTATACTTCGCTTTTAAGCCATTGACTATATTATAACAAACTGTGCAAGGAGGATCTTCATATTGCTAGTAAAACAACATGATCACATGGTAACTCGACATATTGCTAGTAAATGCAACCCCAGTGTATGATGGAACGGAAAGCTGTTTACAGGTATTAGTGAAGTTCGGTCAAACAAGCAGTTTAGAAGAGTTACAGTGTATCCGGAAAGAATTCACAGCGCTTCACTTTTTCCACATTTTATGTTACGTTACAGCCTTATTCCAAAATTTATTAAATTCATTATTTTCCTCAAAATTCTACAAACAATACCCCATAATGACAACTTGAAAGAAGATTGTTTGAAATCTTTGCAAATGTATTAAAAAAAAAAATCAAAAATGAAAAAAACCAAACAAATCACATGTACATAAGTATTCACAGCCTTTGCCATGACACTCAAAATTGAGCTCAGGTGCATCCTGTTTCCACTGATCATCCTTGAGATGATGTTTCTACAACTTGATTGGAGTCCACCTGTGGTAAATTCAGTTGATTGGACATGATTTGGAAACACACCTGTCTATATAAGTTCCCATAGTTAACAGTGCATGTCAGAGCACAAACCAAGCCATGCAGTCCAAGGAATTGTCTGTAGACCTCTGAGACAGGATTTTAATCGAGGCACAGATCTGGGGAAGGGTACAGAAAAATGTCTGCAGCATTGAAGGTCCCAATCAGCACAGCTCCCTAGAGTCGCCCCAGCCAAACTGAGCGATCGGGGGAGAAGGGCCTTAGTCAGGGAAGTGACCAAGAACTCAATGGTCACTCTGACAGAGCTCCAGCATTTCTCTGCAGAGAGAAGAGAAACTTCCAGAAGAACAACCATCTCTGCAGCACTCCACCAATCAGGCCTGTATAGTAGAGTGGCCAGACAGAAGCCAGACCTCAGTAAAAGGCACATGACAGCCCGCCTGGAGTTTGTCAAAAGGCACCTGAATTACTCTCAGACCATGAGAAACAAAATTCTCTGGTCTGATGAAACAAAGATTGATCTCTTTGGCCTGAATGGCAAGCGTCATGTCTGGAGGAAATCAGTTACCGCTCATCACCTGGCCAATACCATCCCTACAGTGAAGCATGGTGGTGGCAGCATCATGCTGTGAGGATGTTTTTTAGTGGCAGGAACTGAGAGACTAGTCAGGATCGAGGGAAAGATAAATGCAGCAATGTACAGAGACATTCTTGATGAAAACCTGCTCCAGAGCGCTCTGGACCTCAGAATGGGCGAAGGTTCATCTTCCAACAGGACAAGGACCCGAAGCACACAGCCAAGATAACAAAGGAGTGGCTATGGGACAACTCTGTGAATGTCCTTGAGTGGTCCAGGCAGAGCCCAGACTTGAACCCGACTGAACATCTCTGGAGAGATGGCTGTGCACCGATGCTCCCCATCCATCCTGATGGAGCTTGAGAGGTCCTGCAGAGAAGAGTGGGAGAAACTGCCCAAAAATAGGTGTGCCAAGTTTGTAGCATCATACTCAAAGACTTGAGGCTGTAATTGGTGCCAAAGGTATATGTGATTTATTTTTTTATTTTTAATTAATTTGCAAAGATTTCAAACATACTTTTTCAAGCTGTTATTATGGAGTATTGTTTGTAGAATTTTGAGGAAAATAATGAATTTAATACATTTTGGAATAAGGCTGTAACATAACAAAATGTGGAAAAAGTGAAGCGCTGTGAATACTTTACTTTCCGGATGCACTGTATATTGAGATTTAACCACATTATTCTCTTAGCTTTAAATTTACCTTATGTGTTAATTGTAATTTTACCATTTTCTTTGTGTAAATTTAGGAGATTTTGTAGATTATTGCTGTAGAGTTATTACACTGCAATAATCAGCTAAAACATTTATCATTTGTTATTACAGTCAAACAGCTGACAGCCTTTTGAGGCAACCGGTTCAGTCAACAATAATACTTTCTACCAATTAATTCTAATAAAAAGTTATTATTTTTTAAGAAGAAAAGATTTATATATGCTTCTGTGAGAAAAAAAAACAGAGTAGTTCCACAAACTGACATCAGCCTTATTGCACGAGCGACGGTGGGCTTTATAGCAGGTAAAGTGACCAAGGGTTTAGGCCCTCCATTTAAACCCATTGCATGGGTTTTGCCAGTAGTTGGCACCTGTGCAATGCAAGCAATAACACATCCAAGACCATGAGACGAATTGAAGTTAGCAAGGTAAGGGCAGCTGATTGCAATGCTCCACACTGACTGTTACTTGTTTCGTCTTGGTCAAAGGATGAACTACACTCTCTTGAAATGAAATATATAGACAATAAATGAATTACTAAAGCCTTCATCAGCCAAATAACACAGGACAATGCATCTACTTCTGCTGTTAAGTCAAGATGGACTTCAGAGATTTACATATTAATCTTACAGTTAATACAAAATCATTTGTATAAACATAGGCCCCTAGTGTACTTATTTAAACCATGATTGTACTATACATAAATAACAGATATTGGCATAATATTCATGCTCTTTAGCCAGAAGGGTACCGTCAAAGTGAGCCTTGTTTCTCCCAAGGTTTTTTTTTCTTTATTTTTCCTCCATTATCCAATATCTAATGGAGTTTTTTTTGTTCCTTGCCAAACTGGGGGTATACATACAAATATAATTTTCTTATTTAGGCACAATATACGATCCCATTTTTATCATTAAGCACAATGACGACTTTCAGACATTACATCTTTTTTCTGTTATAGCATAATTTCCTGTAAATCTGCTTTGAAACGATGTCTGTTGTGTAAAGTGCTATACATATAGAATTAACTTGATTAAACTTAATACTTGACAACAATTTGAACTGGAATGTTGTCCTGCTCCCACGAAACCCAAAAGTAATTGCATTCATTTAAACAATGGTGAGCACGATTCAGAGGATGCATTTTTCCTTAAAGAGGAGATTTTTCGCCACTGACGGTTAGGCTTAAGGCATATGGTTTTAAAAAAATCTATGCATTTCAGTTTACTGTATGACACCATTTACACCTAAAAACAACTCCCTTTTGGTGCCACCCTGTGGACATTTCTCCTGAACAACACTTCCTGCTTTGGCCACTGGGGGCTGCTCGCCATTTCCAGCTAATTCAGTGTCTGATCTTTTGAGTGATATGGTGCGTTCACATACAATGCAAAGACAATTTTTGCCTCGCATTGCTTGCACGAGTTTGACCGGTGGATTATAAATTTGTGTTTAAACTCGTGTTTGTGCGAGTAATGCGAACCCGTGAGTATTCCCCCTTCTGTTCCAGAAAAGGACAGGAGGAGAGACTTCTACGACTTGGTTCATAGTACAATCAGTAGCCAGAATCAAGTATATGTGCATATTTTCAGAACTTACCAGGTAGTCCAGTTTCCTCGCTCACTTTCATACAAGTAATGTCTTTTTTGTCTGGTCTCTGTACATGTATGATGTTGTGTCATACAATTCCGGGTGCCCACACACTGCTACAACAATTTTTTCATACATTTTTCCAGATTTCTTCTGCCACTACGTCAGTGACATTCGGACAATCTCAATGCTGATAGGCTTTCACGACAACGCGTCATGCGAATTTCTCACTCGAGTTGAAAAATTTCAACTGGCGCGAATACGTGAATGAAGTGATTTTGTGTGTTCGAGTCGCATCATTCACTTCTTTGCATTGACTTTGTATGTAATCACACTGCGCGAAACGCTTGCTTTGCATTGTATGTGAATGCATTATTACCTGGCAGTGGGATGTCCCAACCTTTCAGAAGTTCAATTTTCTCAGATACAAAACATAATTAGTACTGTGGTAGTGTTAATCATATTTGCCTTTTACACTGTATTATATTTGCTACAGCAAGATGTTTCAGTACTTCAGCACAGCTTGTATAGCTTTATTGTTTTGTGCTGGATGGTTTCTTTATCTCAAATCACATCAAGTCAATTGTCATTGTCAAAACAGCACTGAGATTTATATTTCAAATAGTCCTTATGTGTGACAGACTGTATGAATTTTACAATTAAAGTACAATTATTTCATGTCGTCTCTTAATATGAGCTCATAAAAATGAAATGCATAATAATTATAAAATTATTTGCAAAAAGCTGTTTAAAATAGTTTTAAACTGAGTATCATGACACACCGCATTACAAGTCAAATTCCCTAAAGTATTTCATGCCAACTACCCTAATCTAATCTGGCAATGGTGTTGAACTTTCAGTACCCACTGAAAATGTGTGTAAGACATAACATCCCAATCTTTTGTGGACTGGTCGCAATTTAAGTGGCTTTACTTTTCCAAGCCTAAATGATCTTTATTTTTATTTGTTGTTTATTTGGCAGGGACAATGCACAATAAATATATTGTACCAGATATAGCTAAAAACTCATTCTCACCTGCAGTCCCAGGGGAAAACAATGGGGAAAAAATACTAGTTCCCAAGGAAGCGCATATAAGCACTCCCAGCACCATTTAAAAAACAAACTTCATCAGTACAAGAAATTTCCAACCAGACACCAAAGCTAGCCACATTTAGTGTCTCTTTGCCCAATTACCACAGAGCTGAGTATCCTTCAGCCATGTTTTCAAACTATATTTAAAATGTTTAAAACTACTTCACTTTCTTATACTCATTGGTAAAGGATACACATCCCAGTTGCCTTAACTGAAAAACAGTTTTGCCCAAATGTTGTCAACCGAAATTTAACATAAGTCCCCTCTAGTGGAAGCTCTTGTAAATCTTGAGCCTGCACAATGTTATTATCAACGTTGTTCAATGTTATGTCTTTCTAGAATTTCTAAGATGGAAAATTTGAGGAAATAAATGGCTCCACACTATACTATCCTCACCATGCATTATGTTTACCCACTGGATCTACTCATTTCTGTGTTCAGCTTACATGTACTGTTTGGCCTTCATATACATTCCTATGTTATATAGCTCATCAGCAGAGGAAATGGAATTGCATTTGAGTTTTGAAACCTCGGTTTGTGAAATATTGTATTGTCTGAAATGTTTATTATCTATGTTGTCAATACTATTCCAAGTCTCAAGATGTTTCAGCAATTTTTAATAGGTAATCCCATCACTGGACCTGCTTTGTTTCAGTGTCTGACCTGTGTTAAGCATTAAGTGGCAGTGGTACATCTTGTAACATTTCTGAAGTTCAGTCCTCTCCGACATAGCTGTGGCTCGTTTGGAAGGATGCGTCAGGTCTTGTATGTCGGCCGCATACGTCATCGAGGCTGACTTGTTCCATTTTTATTTATTTATTTTTAATTGTGAATGCAAAACAGTTTAGCAATTGTATAAATGTAAGTGCATATACAGTAAAAGGATTGACAATAGATTAAAAAAAAATAATAATAAAAAAAAAAAAAAATGAAACGCGACAACCTCGATGACGTGTGCAGCCGACAAATGCGACCTCGGGAGGACGAATCCTTACCAACGTCTTATCCTTACTTTTTAATATGCTGTATTCTGTATTAATGACTTTTTTTGTATGTTCTTACTATTTGTATTGTTAAACTTCAATAATAGTAAAAAAAAAAAAGTCTTATCCTTACGTTAGTAAGCTGCTCCACTGCTGCCATAGGCCTACATATTTTGCCGCCGTGTCGCCCATGCCTAAACCCGCCACTTCTTTCATAGTATTAAATAACATAAGTGGAACCACGTCAAGAGATTTGAATAATCTCTAGAAAATCTTATATTTGAGGAATTTGTTAACCATAGAAATGACTAGCCTGTGTGATTCAGTTGTCAATCAGTAGTTTTTAAAATGTGCCTGCTCCCGCGGAATTTTTGGCGGTAAACCACATCAAACGATCTGTCCTTTAAGGGAGTAGGGCATAGGGATGATCACTCTAATTCCAGATGAACAGAGCGGGAGCACTTTTTTCTCGGTGATGCTTTTGGTTATTGGATTTATTCCAAACATCGCTTGAATGAATCACATAAGGGTGAATCTCACCGAACAGGTCTGGGTCATATTTCAGCACAAAAAAATCAAAAGAAAAATGTATTTTGAATAAAGAAAACGAAGCCCTTTTTATGGCCTGTAAATAAGGCATTTGGCATTTAAATAATATCACTATTTTTGACATTACACAGTTAAACAGGGAATGGGCTTTGTGAAAAGGATCTTAACTGCTGTTTCCATATCATTCTTAAATTCAATTTATATTTCGACCATTTTCTTTTTTATATATATTTAATGTTATTCAGATAACTCAAGCATCTGGTATTCTCCATGTAGAGTGTGCCGCCAGAGCGAGTTGCAGACATTGGGCAGCAGGCAGGTTACTCAAGGGAAAAGCACGGCTGAAGGCCGGTGGCTGTATCAGTGTAACCATATACATTCGCTAGAGGGCGCCTGTGCGCACCGATCGCACACACAGATGAAGACAAGCTGGAAGCTCAACTGATAATTCTTCTCCTGTACCAGCGGTCTTGAACAGATAACAGACGCATAGCCGAGTTGGATTTAATGGTCTTGGAACAAATACAGGTCTATTTAGTGAGAAATCTTTCATCAGGAAGACATATTTAAACTTTTGACCTATTGGAATTATCTGACTATTTGAGTAAGGCAAGTACAACCATTTCATATTCAGTTTAGTGACAAATTAACTGTTTTGTCGATTGCTAAATATTGTTCACGTATCTTTCATTAAACACCTTGTAATAACATTAACAGTAATTCACTTGTTTTCTGATTTAATAGGCTGCTAATGAATAATATCTGGTTTGAATTTGAAATAAATCAGAAATTAAAAAGAGATTTGCATCTGCATACATCTTTTAAATAAAAGAAAAAATGAAAATAACCAATTGTCATGATAACAGATTAAATGAGCATTGTAACTATTAAACTGTATAAGAGTTTCTGATATAATGAAACATTTTGAATGCAATGAATTCATGAAAACTTGACCGTGATTTAGCAGGTGAACATAATCCAATTTGATGATGTAGAAACAGTAATAACATCTTGCTTTATTTATACACTACTGTTAGTGCTTTAATTTGAGCTCTATGGGAGAATCTCTGCTTTATACACAAATTAATGTGCATTGTAGTGTGAGGCTAAATATATGAATAAGTGAAAGGATGTGGAAAGCTTTTTCTCTTCTTATTTCTGGGATCACAAGTCAGAACATGCATTTAGATGTGAACTGTATCTGCATATATATATATATATATATATATATATATATGTGTGTGTGTGTGTGTGTGTGTGTGTGTTTATATGTGTCTCTGTGTCTCTTTTTTCCGTCAGGTCACAAAAGGTACAGATGTGCTTAAGGTGAGAAATTAAAGACAAAGAAGATGGGCTCCTTTGCTTTTGTTGTCATCCATGTTATCTGAGGAGGTAAATGTGAATTATGTACTTCATATTATGTGCAGAACAGATGCATTGTCTTTGAACAAAAGGGAAACAACAAAGAAAAAAGGAACTACTGATTGATTTGAGATCTTCTGTATTCCTTCATGGTCTTCAAGCTTTCACGTGCATAAATGGTACTTGTAAAGTAAAATACAGATAATGGAAAATAGAGAGAGTGTTAAAGAGTTGTTTTTATGATCAGCTGGGACCTGTTCAGAAATTTGATGTTCTTGAACCTGGCAGCCTATTCTGTCATGGTCTAATAGTTCATTCCTCAAATCCACCCACTGTCCCTGGAATACCACTATGAACCTGACCCCAGATCAGCTGCCAACCCAGCTCTTCAGTTCATTGGACGTTCAACGTGAGCCTCAAAACCGGACTAGGTATGGTCCAGCCAGCCTCTTTAACAGCACCTCCTTCTTCCAGGATAATGCAGTTTTACAATGGCAGCTGTTCCTGACCATCCGAGAGCCTGGCACCATTATCTTGACTGTTCTTTACTCTGTTTCCTTCCTTGTGGGTTTCTTTGGAAATGTCATGTCCCTTAAAATCCTGTTGGGTCAAAACGGAAGTGTGCGTCTGTCAGGTGCAAGTGCAACTCGCTGTCTGCTGATAAACTTAGCCGTGTGTGACCTGGCGGTAGTTTGCGTGTGCATGCCCGTCACCCTGGGTCATCGCATCTATACGCCATGGGTATACGGGGACTTTCTGTGCCGTGCTGTGCCCTTCACGCAAGCCGTGTCGGTTTCTGCCAGCGTCCTGAGCATCACAGTCATCAGCATTAGCCGGTACTATGCAGTTCACTCGCCACTACAATCCCGTGCCTACTTCACTCGTCGACGCATCCTTGTCTCCGTCACTGTTGTGTGGCTAATCTCCTCAGTGATCTGCATGCCAGTTGCCATAGTAACCCGCCGTGATGAAGTAGCTTTGATTGAAGGGCTGGCCATCGTACTGCCCGTATGTGGAGAAGTGTGGCCTCAACCATGCTTGCGTCAAGCATACAATGTCCTGCTCTTCAGTACCCTCTACTGCCTCCCTGTTGCATTTAATTTAACCCTAGCCTTCTTCACATGTCGCCGGCTTCAGAGCACTGGCAAGGAGGGTTGGTTCACAGAGCTGGACCCCCGATCACAGGCACTTCATAAAACAAGATTGCAGGGGCGTCAACAAATTGCTCGTATGGTCGCAGCTTTGGTGCTGCTTTTTGCTCTGTCCTGGTTGCCCATGTATGTGGCTGATATGTGGCTTGACCGTAAACTACGCCATCCACCGGACTGGCTACTGCAGGCCAGGCCCTTTGCACAGTGGCTGGGCCTCACCAACTCTTCTCTAAACCCCTTCTGCTACTGTTTCATTGGAGACCTCCATCGCTCAGCCAAGGCTTTACGTCTGCGCCTCATTGGCCCATCGTCTGCCTCAGCACTGGCACTAGCTTCGCTCCCCAAAGTCTTCCACCTGCAGAATCAAGAGAAAGATCCAGGGGATACTACAGACAACTCAATCAACTCCTGTCAGGGGGATGCTGGGAATCTGAGTCTGTCTTTGTGTTGGACCCAAGCTAGAACATGTGAGTCAATGAGTTTACCATACCACCTAGGAATGATGGAATCAGCCATTGCACTTGATACATAGCAAAACTGATGCACTGTTGATACATTTTCATTCATAAATAGAGACGGAAGGTTGTGCTTTGTATTTTGTGATTCATGACCTGGATTTCAAAAACTGGATTTCAATTAATGTTTTCACTCTTCAAAGATATAAGAAAAAAAAATTGCAATCTAGAACTGTGGATTACTCTGATTTTTTGTCAGTTCTTGTTCTACAGCCATTCTTTCATTCACATTTTACATTTGGAATTGTATTTGCTGATGACTGAGTGTAACACCATATAATGATTAAACATTTCACTTTCCAGTTGAAGTAGATGAAGTATTTACAGTGTTGAAATATGATGTAATTTTTCCAATGAGATTTATTAAATGTCTTTATATGGACAATTATTAGGGTCTGTGGAAGAAGGAATCCATGTCATACAGGAATAAAAGGTTTTAATGCTGAATGTGTGCAGTTGTGCTGGAAAGTTTTGCCTAGAGCAATGTCTTAAGATTCAAATTCAATGTCATTAAATGCTGTGCTCTGGCAGCACGATTTAATTAAAATTAATTACACCCACAATCACAGCTTCTCACCTCCTTTACTAAATGTGGAAACCATCTGCATCTCAAGTCATCACCCTCTTCTTTCTGTCATCTTTTTGAAACTCAGATCCTAATTCATGTAGAAACTGACAGGGGTTCACTGGGACTTGATGGCAGAAAACTTTATATATATATATATATATATATATATATATATATATATATATATATATATATATATATAAAACTTTACTATATTATGTATATGTGTGTGTGTGTGTGTGTGTGTGTGTGAGGTAAAATGTGCAGTTTCACCCAATGCAAAAGTTTTTTATGGACTTCACCGAAATATTCAACATGATCACACAGGAAGTTGGCATGTTATTTCTGAGAGTTCCGGTACCCTAAGATCGGCCACATTATGCCGACTCACCAGCAAGTGCCATCTCCTATCAGACAGTTTTGCATTGGATCCAGTTTGTTTAGCTTCCCCTGTGGCTCAAACAGAAACGTGCTCAGATCCCGTGTTGAAATAAGGAAGTAATCGTGTTTGCATAATTATTGAGCTTAATTCAGAGGTTGCATTTCTCCCTCTAACATTACATTTGTACTCCTTTGATGGTTATGTTTAATTTGGGGGGTCTCTTCACTTATTGATTTTGGCACACCTCTGTGGACATTTTACTCAGCTTGGGAAAATGGAGCCTACATGTGCCCATACACTGAACAACACTTACCACTTTGGCCACTGGGGGAAGTTTTTCTAATTTCAGTAAGCACAGACCAATTTCAGCTAAAGAAAAGTTAACCTACTGTTTCCGTTTTCACTGTTAGATTAGTCTGGAAATATTATAGCTGCAGTTTCATAAGAAGCTGACTGAAAAGTACAAATGACATTTTTTTTTATGTAACCAAACAGTGGCAGTGGTAGTCAAACCATATTTGTTTTGCCATTTGCTGCCATTTTACTTTAAATAAATCTGTTGAGGGATTTCAAACTTTTATTTTGATTATATTTTCTGATGACCCTCTTTTGTATTCAGACACAATGGAACATTTCAATCACAATTATACTAATAAAGATTTTTCCATGAATGAGTTCCATGATTTCTATGAATGTTTTTAAAAAAAAGGCTTGTATACAGAGCCATGTTTACAACATAGAGAAGTCCCACTAGATCAGCATTGAAAAGTATGTATTTGGTTGTGTTCGGTTTTAATTATAGATTCTGAGTATAAATGTTGGATAAATTGAAAAAGCTTAAATACAGATTCATCCTTTAAGACTGTGACCTCTGACCCATTAGTTTTGTTGAGAAAACAACAACAAACAAAACTTGTTCTATCAGGACCGACCACCTGGGGCCCCGACATGTCTGACGGGGCCCAGCAAACACGTGCAAAGCATATGAACCAATCATAGAATTTATAAATGACTTTAATTTGAAACATTCC
The DNA here is from genome assembly GCA_032164185.1 of Moxostoma hubbsi. Taxonomy (NCBI): domain Eukaryota; kingdom Metazoa; phylum Chordata; class Actinopteri; order Cypriniformes; family Catostomidae; genus Moxostoma; species Moxostoma hubbsi. The sequence continues at coordinate 38,286,370 of JAVLUX010000012.1, read as the reverse complement.
ACAGTCCAATGATATCCAGAACTGTTATACGCTGAATAACGTGCAACGTGCGTGGACCTGATCAATTAACGTACAAATCTCAATGACGGTAAAAACTAAATAGACACAAAAAAACAATTGAGCAATTAATCTAGAAAATAATCAATCCCTCCTATCTGCAAAGATGTAAGCTCTCTAAGAGGTATGTGTGTTTTCTTTACATTTGTTTACAAATATATATTTTGTTGTGTTAATAGGCCCCATTTAAAATATGTAAGTTTATTTATAAATAACTATACATTGCTGCAGTTACCTTATTTTCCCTGATGTTTTACAGTAACTTTTATTAACTTTTGCACACATTCTGGCCAACTTCTTGTTTTCATTGATTTTGTTGTTCTAAATAAACATTCAAAGCATTTTCAGCAGAATTTCAAGCATTGTCTTAAAAACTGCATTTTCTTATTTAGTGTAACTTTAATGGGTAACACATATGGTTGTATTTGTTAATATTAGTTAACATGAACTAACAATGAACAATACTTAATAATATTATTTAATGTTAATGTATACATATACTAGTCCATATTTAACATTAGTTAATATAATATGAACATGAATAAACAATTGTATTTTTATAAATTGACATTAGCCAAGATTAATACATGCTGGAAAATTGTATTATGCATTGTTAATGATACCTAATACAAACTGTATTGTAAAACGTTACCCAGTATTTATCATATTTGCAGTTTAAATGGCTTCATTTTAATTGAGAAAGTAGTTTAGTTGTACTTCTAGAAAAAAGTTGCAAGGCGATCAAATGTTGACTTGTCAAAGCAACTTAAGTACACATATTCCTTTATGCATGCATGTACATTTTAAGCTAATATCTTCATGTTGGGGAAAAAAGCTATTGGAACACATTAATTGTCATCTGCTGAGCTTTTTTAGTGGTGTCTATTTTAAAAATCTGCTCATCATGTTTGCAGTGGTTATTTGGACGTTTTAAAGTTAATAATTTGGCCTAGGGCCCCACAAACCCACAGGCTGGCCATGTGTTCTATCCTTCCTTTTCTGTGCCTCTTCATCTCATTCATCTGAGCAATCAGAAGCTCTTAAGTGTCCTCAAGTGGAGTCAAGGGAAATTAGGTTATTGGATTGATAGTCTGACAGAGTGAACACTGATAGCTGATAACATGATCAAACAGAGACAAACTGTTGTGCTGTTAGCAAAACGGGAGGGTTGCAATAAGTGTATTTAGCACAACCATGAACATGTCTAAGCCATCTGATGTTGGAGAAGATCATCAGTACTATAACCCACAGCAATCCTAAAGCTGGAAAGATTGGAGGATGAGAACAAACGCCAATAAAGGTTATTACATGCAACACAATCTCGTAATAATGACCAAAAATTTATGTCTACTGTTCTGTTTTTGCTTAAACAGTTTTTGACCTTTTCCCCCAAAAATAGTTCTGTTTATGCTGTTTAAGGTGTTTATATGATCTTTCATATTGTTGGCTTTTTAAGCATAATCAATGTGAGATCTTGCATGTAAATGTGCTCACTGATTTTGTCTCCATGTTGTTCTGTCCTGCTTTGTGTAAAAAATTATGTAAACCTGTGGCAGTCTGTGAGGATATTTTCTAGGGAGGCAAATATTTCAAACGATATTGATTGATGTTTTCTAATCTTTTTTATTTTATTTTTTATAATTATGCTCCCGTGAAAAGATGATCTCTCACTGATATTTTATAATAGTAATGAGTTAACAATATAATATTCTTTCTGATCACCAACCAAACACTTGTCAATCTACAGATGATCAGGGTTGGGAGGGTTACTTTTGAAATGTATTCCACTACAGATTACAGAATACATGCTGTAAAATGCAATTTGTAACGTTTTCCGATAGATTACTCAAGGTCAGTAACGTATTCTAAATACTTTGGATTACTTCTTCAGCACTGGTAGATTTTTTTACTTGTTTTGACTATATAAACTCTGCCAGTACAGCAAGACAATATATACATGTTAAAAATACATTCTCTGAAAAAACCTAAATATCTTATGCAGTGTTGTTTCTAAAACAAGATCAATCTAATTGATCTTGTTTTAAGGATTTTTAGATAGTTTTACAGGAAAACAATATAAAAATGATTTGCAAGAATAAGATATTTGCCCTAATATCAAAGATCTAACTAGTAAAAAATAAATTATTATCCAACATTCATTTTCTTGATAAAAAAAAATATGATCATGCCTGGTAACGTGTATGTAAAATGGCCAGAAATAGCATTTTAGCTTAGCATAAAGCTGACAAATTACATAAGGTTTATTTCTATTTCTCTATGTTATTGCTTAAAACTTTCTCTAAACTCTGTCTTCTCATATGAATGTAACACACCATAAGGAAGTGTCTCATCGCTATTCAAATGCACTCCATCAGGGAACGGAGGTTACAACAGTAACCTAGACATTCCCTGTCTGTCGCTCACTTCGACGTTGTGTTGAATGAAGGGACACTAGGGGTCCTTATTCAATCACGCCATGCGCTGAACCGCTTACGTGCGCTGCTATTGCAGGTGCTGGCAGGCAGTTGTGTGTAAACTGTTTTTACCGTACCACAGAAAATACACACAGGGGGATTAATCCACACAAGGGCCCATCCTGTAGAGCAGCTATTCCAGTAGTGTAATTGTAGTACCCGTAGTGGGTCTGGTTGGGAAATTTTTCAACTGAATTCACAGACCAGAGGGCTAGGGAGGAAGAACATCCAGGGAGCGTGAATCTAGTGGGCTCTCCTGGGGGAAAGAGCGCACGTGATCACCTCAATGGAGGGGTCAGACGTTCCAAATTCCCGAGTTCTACGGACTCATACCTGAGAGAACACGGGACGAGACCGACTCAACCCTGAGATTGTAAAATCTTGTAAAGGTATTGGGTGTTGCCCAGCACGCTGCTCTGCATATGTCTGCTAGGGAGGTGCCGTTGACCAGTGCCCACGAGGATGCCACACTTCTTGTCGAGTGTGCTCGAACCCGTAAGGGGGCAGGCGTGGCCTGGGTGTGATAGGCCAATGCAATGGCCTCTGTTTGGAGACAGTGTTCCCTGTCTGCTGTCCACCAAAGGTCCCTAACCCTCTTGATGGAAGTGAGCACGATCAAGGGGGCCATCTTCACAGAGAGGCCTCTGAGCTCAACTGATTCTAGCGGCTCGAAGGGTGGTCCCTGAAGGCCAGAAAAGACCATGGAGAGATCCCATGAGGGGAACAGGCATGGCCTGGGAGGGTTCAACCTCCGGGCACCTCTAAGGAACGTGATAATCAGATCGTGCTTCCCTATGGACTTACCATCCACTGCGTTGTGGTGAGCCGATATGGCTACTACATAAACCTTCAAGGTGGATAGGGACAGCCTCCCCACCAGCCTTTCAGGCAGAAATGTGGGCACTGACCTGACTGCGCATCTCTGTGGTTCTTCAGATCGGGAACAACACCAATTCGCAAACAAGTGCCACTTTAGGGCGTAAAGTTGCCTGGTAGAGTGTGATCCCGTCCAGGGGCCAGATGTGGAGGTTCCAGAGGTCTGGGCGCGGATGCCAGAGGGTGCCCCATCCCTGAGAAAGAAGGTCCTTCCTCAGAGGGGGGGCCGTCGCGAGGAACATGAGATCCAGAACCAAGTCTGTGTGCACCAGTAGGGGGCCACCAGAGTGACTTGTTCCTCATCCTCCCTGACCTTGCACATCACCTGTGCAAGTAGGCTCACTGGGGGAAATGCGTACTTGCACAGCCCCAGGGGCCAGCTGTGTGCCTGTTGCCCACGGTGCCCCAACCCTGTTTGGAGGCATCTGTGGTGACCAGAACCCGTTGGGACACCTGCTGTATGGGGACTCCTGTCCGCAGAAAACAGAGGTCTGTCCAGGGGTTGAAAGTCTGGCGGTAGGTGGGGGTGATGTTCACACGGTGCGTGCCGTGGTGCCATGCCCATCTCGGGACTTGAGTCTGGAGCAGTGCTGAAGCGGTCTCATATGCATCAACCCTTGTGGCGCGACTGCCGTGGAGGATGCCATATGCCCTATGCCATATGCGGAGGATGCCATATGGTAGTGTGGCGTCGGGAGGCAAAAGCATATCCAGAGGCTTTGGTGCTGAGAGAAGAGTCGAAGCACTTACCTTGTTCTGCACACATGGCAGGGGTCAGATTAGTGACTGAGGAGGAAGTCCCGTGTAGGCGTCCTTGTCAGAACCGCCGGGGGCAGCAGTTGTGGAAGTGGAGGGGAGAGGTCCGGGGACTGCTGGAGTATGGCACCGGGTTGCCGTGAGAATGGCATTTGTGGGCCAGATCACCCAGGGAAAGAGGAAATTGCTCTATTATTGAGAATGTGGGTACCGCAGCCCGAAGGGAGTGCGGCAAAGGAAATAAATTTAAATAAGGATTCTCCACCTGGCCCTCCACCGCGGGACGGAGTGGTCTGCTTACTAGCTCCGGAGCAAAGGTCTCGTTCCCTGGGTCGTCTGTCTCAGGAACGCTTGGAAGCCTTCCGGGCCCTTATGGACGTTCGAGAGACGGGGGGGCACTTCCTGTACCTGTGGGCCGCCCCGCCGTCAAGGGTAGTAAGAGCGGATAAGCAAGGAGGTCAGTTGCGGGCAGTGCAAGGTGGCTGTGAGCGGCACCCGGACCGGAGGTACGAATTGTCTAGCCGTGAAGGCTGTGGGGAAGACGGAGGGTTCCAGCCAAGCCCCACACTGACGGCGGCCCGGGCAAGCATGTCAGCCATCTGAGCATCAGCCTCAGACTGCGCGTGCCGACCAGAAGGCGGCAGTCCAGTCAGACGCTGGAACGTTCTCTGATGCAGCGGTGAACTCATCATCCAGCTCGGGGCGCTCGAGGGAGAAAGCAGACTGGCCGTGTGTCGAGCCGCTCTCAGCTCGAGTTTGGACGGAAGTCAAGAGTTTACACAGGGGCGGAAGGGCATCTTTATAAAGATGCGTCCTGAAAAGGACGTTCAACGCCAGCTGTGTATTTGTTCTTTTCAAGAAAATAAACTCTTTTACAGAAATACTGTCTTTTAGAAGCGCTGACGAAGCACCCAGGGGCAAAGCTGCACTGCCGTGCAGAGAAGGAGAAAGCCGCTGATATGCGCCATAGATCCTACAGCATACGCTCTACAGAGGTGAGTGGAACAGTAAGTGACTTATACCCGTATGTCCGGGGGAGGGACATGCAAATTCTGTCTGCCAATTTCTCATTGGCCTTTTCTCAAGAGGAGGTTGTATGTTTGGCCTCCTCTGGCGTTCATATTGATTCAAACTCACCCGGGCTACCGCGCATTAACACATTTTATTTATTACATTATGCATCTGTGCTATACAGATTAATTGGTGAATTGATTAAACAATGTCTTATTAAAACTGTTAAATTAATAGTTTTTATTACATTAATTTTGAATACTTTTTTGAGGAACCTCAGCTTCTGTTGCCTCCTCCGACTGGCCGCCACTGATGGCATTGGCATCTCTGCTGCAACAGTTGTGTAATGTTGACAGTCTCACAGTATGGTCCCATCATGTCACATTCCATTTAACACACAACATTAAGTACTAAGAATTCTAGACTGGAAAATAGATGAGTCCATGAAGTGATCTTGTAAACCAGTTTGCAGTGTTGTCTTTAGTTTGATTGATTTCATCGTCTTAACTTATATTGTAAAGCATGCACATGGGTATTGCATCTTGAGCTTAATGACTGTCTGTGAATTCTGTGTGCTGACAATCCTGGGTTCTGCCGCTTTCGTACATTATTAATGAGTTCATCAGCACAGGCCCTGCATAGATTTATAGTGACATTTTGCCCAAGGGATGTGAGAGGGTAATCTTTAGTAGGTTGGCCTGTAAATAAATACATAAACTGTTGATTACACATAACATAAAATAAATGTATATGTCGCCTATACAATATGCAAGTATTATTTGAGTATTACTAGAATCTGAAAAAAGCCATGCGTGTCTATGTATGTATGTATGTGTGTGTGTGTGTGTGTGTGTGTGTGTGTGTGTGTGTGTGTGTGTGTGCATGGTGTACCTGCTGCAGACCTAAATCTGCCTTCCAGTCTCAGCATCAAACTGCCAGTGTTGTGTAACTCTGTAGATTGAGCACAATCTAAGATGGTTTGGCCAAGGTTGGATATTTAGAAAGCACTGTGTATGTGCACATACTGTATATGACTGTGTTTGATTTCAAACCTTTGAATATCTGTGGCTTCACTGCATCACTGCATCTTTGAGAACAATCATATTAGTTTCCAAAGCATTTTCCACAATGAGAAGAAAAAGCTGCAATGCCATTTAAAGGTTCAGGTGTCATGAGGCTGAAGCATGACTGAAAGAATACACTGCCAAAAATAGGTACTTATGAAATATGCAGATATTATTTGAGGCTAGTCAGTGAATATGAAATGTACAGAGAGCAGAAATTTGTTTGGATAATTTAGAATGCATTCAATAAATGCAACTTGAAATATGTTACACTTTAACAGATTGTCTCAAGACTCTATATGTTATTGTGTAATTGGTTGAGTGCAAAAAGAAAAAGAAAAAGCTGTGAAGTCAATCACAACTATTTGTCAGGCTGCCAAGTTCACTAAACATCAGCATCGTATCTGAAAATAGATGTGAAAACCTTCTTATGCCACCTGACTATATCTGAAAATACTGCAAATACATGTTTAAATAGCCTGATGAGATGATGAATGAACATTGATGCTGATGACTAAGGACAGGGGCATAGATTCCAGGGGGGATGGTGGGGGGGCTGCATAGTTGCGTTCCAAAATGTTTTTGACCGCAATTAATAAAAAATGCATGTTGTGAGAATGTATTGCACCCTCAATATTGCAACAAGGGTTGCTATAGCGAGATTTGTGTGAACTGTCCTCTTCTACAATGAGTATTCTTTTACCAACTTCCATTATGTTGGAGAAACAATATAAAGAGACATTCGCTGAGCAAGTAAGATATATTCAACATATTTTACAAAATAATAACATCCAATTTAATGGCACATACAATTCCAAGAAACATTGCAGTCATGACAGTGACGAGACATATACCAATTGCAATAAACAACATATTTACACAACACAATTTACATAACAAATGTACACATAATTACACAACATAGTACTAATATACAATGTACAGTAAACAATGCACAACATACACTCACCTAAAGGATTATTAGGAACACCTGTTCAGTTTCTCATTAATGCAATTATCTAATCAACCAATCACATGGCAGTTGCTTCAATGCATTTAGGGGTGTGGTCCTGGTCAAGACAATCTCCTGAACTCCAAACTGAATGTCAGAATGGGAAAGAAAGGTGATTTAAGCAATTTTGAGCGTGGCATGGTTGTTGGTGCCAGATGGGCCGGTCTGAGTATTTCACAATCTGCTCAGTTACTGGGATTTTCACGCACAACCATTTCTAGGGTTTACAAAGAATGGTGTGAAAAGGGAAAAACATCCAGTATGCGGCAGTCCTGTGGGCAAAAATGCCTTGTTGATGCTAGAGGTCAGAGGAGAATGGGCCAATTGATTCAAGCTGATAGAAGAGCAACTTTGACTGAAATAACCACTCATTACAACCGCACAAGCCACAACACGCACAACATTGAGGCAGATGGGCTACAACAGCAGAAGACCCCACCGGGTACCACTCATCTCCACTACAAATAGGAAAAAGAGGCTACAATTTGCAAGAGCTCACCAAAATTGGACAGTTGAAGACTGGAAAAATGTTGCCTGGTCTGATGAGTCTCGATTTCTGTTGAGACATTCAGATGGTAGAGTCAGAATTTGGCGTAAACAGAATGAGAACATGGATCCATCATGTCTTGTTACCACTGTGCAGGCTGGTGGTGGTGGTGTAATGGTGTGGGGGATTTTTTCTTGGCACACTTTAGGCCCCTTAGTGCCAATTGGGCATCGTTTAAATGCCACGGCCTACCTGAGCATTGTTTCTGACCATGTCCATCCCTTTATGGCCACCATGTACCCATCCTCTGATGGCTACTTCCAGCAGGATAATGCACCATGTCACAAAGCTCGAATCATTTCAAATTGGTTTCTTGAACATGACAATGAGTTCACTGTACTAAAATGGCCCCCACAGTCACCAGATCTCAACCCAATAGAGCATCTTTGGGATGTGGTGGAACGGGAGCTTGGTGCCCTGGATGTGCATCCCACAAATCTCCATCAACTGCAAGATGCTATCCTATCAATATGGGCCAACATTTCTAAAGAATGCTTTCAGCACCTTGTTGAATCAATGCCACGTAGAATTAAGGCAGTTCTGGAGGCGAAAGGGGGTCAAACACAGTATTAGTATGGTGTTCCTAATAATCCTTTATGTGAGTGTATTTACACAACACAATTTACAGTAAACAATAAACACAATATAGAATACACATACACTTGATAAGGGTATATCAAAATATATATACACTAGTTGAATTGGGAGAATATATTTGACAGTCCAGTGTGTGATATAAGATGATGATTAATAAAGTGCAGTGCTGATTGTTGATCGTGAGAGATCATGTGCTCAAAAGTCTTATTGCATGGGGGGAAGAAGCTGTCATGTAGTCGGCTGGTGCGGGTCCTGATGCTGCTATACCGCCTGCCTGATGGAAGCTGTGAGAGCAGACCATGTCTCGGGTGGCTGGAGTCTCTGATGATCCTCTGAGCTTTTTTCACACACAGCCTGTTATATATGTCCTGGAGGGAGGGAAGCACACCTCTGATGATGTTTCTGGCAGTTCGCACCACCCTTTGCAGGTCTTTGCGGTTGTGGGCGGTGCTATTGCCGTACAATAAGTGCCACGCGAACATCGCTGTTAACCCATGGTTTCTGGTTGGGGTAGATCCGTATTGTTTTGGTCGGAACAATGTCCTCTACGCACCTCCTGATGAAACACGTTACGCTATCAGCGTAAACCTCGATGTCGTCATCAGAGGCGGACCGGAACATCTCCCAGTCCGCCTGATCAAAACAGTCTTGTAGCAAAGAGTCTGATTGGTCTGACCAGCACTGGATCGTTCTGAGGGTGGGTGCTTACCGTTTCAGTACAGGCAGAAGCAGAACGGAAGAGTGGTCTGATTTGCCAAATGGTGGGCAGGGGAGGTATTTGTAGCCATCCCAGAAAGGAGAATAGCAATGATCCAAAACCCGGTCCCCTCGTGTGTTGAAGCTGGTGTGTTGGTGGTTGAAGTCCCCGGCAACAATGGTCGCTGCCTCAGGGTGCGCGGTTTCCTGCTCACTTATGCTCCCATACAGTTCCCTGAGTGCCCGGTCTGTGTTGGCTTGTGGGGGGATGTACACAGCTGTGATAATGACCACTGTGAATTCCCTCGGTAGCCAGAATGGTCGACACAGAAGCATGAGATATTCAAGATCAGGAGAGCAGAAAGACTTGATAAAATGTACGTTCCTCTGATCACACCATGATTTGTTAATCATAAAACATACACCACCACCTCTGCTTTTACCTGAGAGGCATTTCGCTCTGTCCGCTCGGTGCACGGAGAACCCCGTGGGTTCGATGGCCGAGTCTGGAATCTCCGCAGACATCCAGGTTTCTGTAAGACAGATAACGCAGCAATCTCTTGTCTCTCAATGGAAAGAGTTCCGCGCTCTCAGCTCGCAGAGCTTGTTGTCCAGTGACTGAACATTTGACAAGTAGAATACTGGGTAGCGGGGGACGATTTGCGCGAGAACGCCGGCTCTTTTTCCCCTTTTCCTTCTGTGTTTCTGGGGCCGGGCCGTAAACAGCGGGTCGGCATTGAGGAATTTGAAGTCCGGTTTTCAGTGTGTGATTGCCGAACCAATGTCCAAAAGCGTTTGTCTGTCATACACAATAAGGCAGACAACATCCAAGACAAAAAAACACATAACTGTAAACAAAACAAACAATAAACTGCAGTGTTTTGACGGAGCCCGCGACGCAGCAGCCATACTCGGCGTGTTGTCAGTGTGGTGGCCAAGCACTCGCATCTGCATTTTACATACTTGCGGAAAGAGGCTATTTATATACAGATCCAGTCCCGTACTCACAAAATGTTTTTGTCTATCCACTAGGAGTTCTCCAAAAAGTTTCTAGCTAAAGGTTTTTGCATAAAAGCTAGAAATCCTTACACTATACCAACACTTAAACCTAACCGATAGTGTCCTTAAATAGCAAATGCGACATGAAAACCATATTTAAGTAATGCTCATTCTATGAGACTATATTGAGGATATCGGTTACCTGGGACAGTGGTTCAGTGGTCATTATGCATAAATATTTTACAACAGAATGCCATGACTGACCATCAGAAATGGTGGTAACAAGATGCAGTGATGGTGTCAGATGGTAAATATGAATGATTTTCATATTCATATGACATGGATTGTACATGCTGTTTCATAGAAAACCATGCTATTACCATCATACAACAACAATGGTATTACTATGATACCGTTTTCAAATAACCATGGGGATTTGAAAGTGATAGTAATGCCAATTCTACTGTTCTGAGATTCATTAAGCTGTATCCATATTTTTCCTGAACATGGAAGTGTTCCCCGATTCATATTCAAAGCCTGTTTTAATTTCCGTTTAAAAGTGTTTTATTTATTTTTTTCACTTGCATTGGCATATCTAAGCATATAATGTGATGTTAAGCATGAAAAATGTGTACAAACTAGCAAATTGTTTTCTATTCAAATGTAACATCCTCCAGTTTATTTCAACAGACATCAGAATGAGTAAAGGAAACACATGAAATATATGAGTATGTATGCATATACACTACCGTTCAAAAGTTTGGGGTCACATTGAAATGTCCTTATTTTTGAAGGAAAAGCACTGTACTTTTCAATGAAGACAACTTTAAACTAGTCTTAACTTTGAAGAAATACACTCTATACATTGCTAATGTGGTAAATGACTATTCTAGCTGCAAATGTCTGGTTTTTGGTGCAATATGTACATAGGTGTATAGAGGCCCATTTCCAGCAACTATCACTCCAGTGTTCTAATGGTACAATGTGTTTGCTCATTGGCTCAGAAGGCTAATTGATGATTAGAAAACCCTTGTGCAATCATGTTCACACATCTGAAAACAGTTTAGGTCGTTACAGAAGCTACAAAACTGACCTTCCTTTGAGCAGATTGAGTTTCTGGAGCATCACATTTGTGGGGTCAATTAAACGCTCAAAATGGCCAGAAAAAGAGAACTTTCATCTGAAACTCGACAGTCTATTCTTGTCCTTAGAAATGAAGGCTATTCCATGCGAGACATTGCTAAGAAATTGAAGATTTCCTACAACGGTGTGTACTACTCCCTTCAGAGGACAGCACAAACAGGCTCTAACCAGAGTAGAAAAAGAAGTGGGAGGCCACGTTGCACAACTGAGCAAGAAGATAAGTACATTAGAGTCTCTAGTTTGAGAAACAGACGCCTCACAGGTCCCCAACTGGCATCTTCATTAAATAGTACCCGCAAAACACCAGTGTCAACATGTACAGTGAAGAGGCGGCTGCGGGATTCTGGGCTTCAGGGCAGAGTGGCAAAGAAAAAGCCATATCTGAGACTGGCCAATAAAAGAAAAAGATTAAGATGGGCAAAAGAACACAGACATTGGACAGAGGAAGACTGGAAAAAAAGTGTTGTGGACAGATGAATCCAAGTTTGAGGTGTTTGGATCACAAAGAAGAACGTTTGTGAGACGCAGAACAAATGAAAAGATGCTGGAAGAATGCCTGACGCCATCTGTTAAGCATGGTGGAGGTAATATAATGGTCTGGGGTTGCTTTGGTGCTGGTAAGGTGGGAGATTTGTACAGGGTAAAAGGGATTCTGAATAAGGAAGGCTATCACTCCATTTTGCAACACCATGCCATACCCAGTGGACAGCGCTTGATTGGAGCCAATTTCATCCTACAACAGGACAATGACCCTAAACACACCTCCAAATTGTGCAAGAACTATTTAGAGCAGAAGCAGGCAGCTGGTATTCTATCGGTAATGGAGTGGCCAGCGCAGTCACCAGATCTGAACCCCATTGAGCTGTTGTGGGAGCAGCTTGACCGTATGGTACGCAAGAAGTGCCCATCCAACCAATCCAACTTGTGGGAGCTGCTTCTGGAAGCGTGGGGTGCAATTTCTCCAGATTACCTCAACAAATTAACAGCTAGAATGCCAAAGGTCTGCAATGCTGTAATTGCTGCAAATGGAGGATTCTTTGACGAAAGCAAAGTTTGATGTAAAAAAAATCTTATTTCAAATACAAATCATTATTTCTAACCTTGTCAATGTCTTGACTCTATTTTCTATTCATTTCACAACGTATGGTGGTGAATAAGTGTGACTTTTCAGGAAAACACAAAATTGTTTGGGTGACCCCAAACTTTTGAACAGTAGTGTATACTATGCAGGCATGACCTTCAACACTCACCTTCAAACAAGTCATGTCTGAATGATCTGTCACACCCCCTCCTCACACTTTCAGATGAGACACCTTCCCACCTGTTCATCCATCCTTGTTTCCTAGGAGATGACAGCTGTGTGTGTGTGTGTGTGTGTTTGAGTGTACTTACACATTGCACAATATACACCACTCAGCCACAACATTAAAAACACCTGCCTATTTTGGTGCCATTACCGACAAACATCCATGCGAGTTTCTAATCAGCCAATCGTGTGGCTACAGTGAATAACATCTTGCAGATATGGGTCAGGAGCTTCAGTTAATCTTCACATCAACCATCAGAATTGCGAAAAATTGATCTTAGTGATTTAGAGCGTGGCATGAATGTTGGTGCAAGATAGGCAGGTTTGAGTATTTCTGAAACTGCTGACCTCCTGGGGTTTTCACACACAACAGTCTCTATAATTTAATCCAAATGGTGCCAAAAACAAAAATCATCCAGTGAGCACCAGTTCTGTGGACGGGAATGCCTTGTTGATGAGAGACGTCAACAGAATGGCCAGACTGGTTTGAACTGACAAAGTCTACGGTAACGCAAATAACCGCTCTGTACAATTATGGTGAGAAGAATATCATCTCAGAATGCTATTCTGAGATGCAGGTTGGTGCTCTTTTGGCGGCCCGAGGGGGACCTACACAATATTAGGCAGGTGGTTTTAATGTTGTGGCTGATCGATGTAACTTGTGCTACTAATAAACACAAATGTGACAGATGTGCTTCCTTGCAGGATAGAATATTAAGGTACTGATTATCATATTCTTTTGGGAACACTTTCTCTCCTGTCAGTCACTTATTATTGGAAATTTATGTAGATTACCTGTCACAGATGATGTCTAAAGTGAATCCCAGAAGAAGAGAGGATGTAGAAATATTACACCTGAAGACAGACACACTTTCATGTCTCTGATTAATTTCCCTCTGCTTTTCTATCTGCCAGTTTCTCTGTCCATCCATCCTGAGTTAGTACTGACACTGGGAAATAATGCAAGCATATCCTTATGCTGTAATTATAACAGGAGTCATCAGCACATCCTTGTACTACATTAGTTTCCAAGCATTTATTATCAAAAGTTTATGTTTCATTACAACGCATTACACAGTGGATAATAACAGTTCAAATTAATGCACAGATAAATAGAAAATCATATTCATATAAAACATTCAGAAAAGGTTTCATTCAGAAACATTAACCCTTTCAGGAAATGCTTTCATCTCTCAGAAAAAACAATTGATCATTTCAATGGGCCTTTAACATCTCCACTGACTCCACATATGACTCATGTGACATATTTCATGTTTTCAAAATTCATATTATAGTTTTGTGTGGAACAGACCTCCAGACCTAAATTGCACATGTTGTCAGCCACGAGAAGGGTATAGCTGCCAGAGCTCCAAATCGCCAGCAAATATATAAGGTGTGTTCGACTAGAACTGCATCTCAATTTGCCGATCGGTCAGAGTTGATAGCCCTCAAGCCAGACTGCTGAAACTACACCAGTCACAGAAGATCACGTGATGTTTGCTTTATTGCAGACGAAGTGGAATTCAGATAGAAAGATGTTTGAATTTTACATAAAAAAAAAAAAAAAAAAACATTTTTCATTTGAAAAGGTTATGTGCTGCTTAACACAGTGCCTGTTGCTTGTATAAGAAGAAAGTCTAATAAAAGCCTGTATTATTATAATAAATGAGTCAGTATTTTTACTCACTATGATTTTTTTATGAATAAACATAATATTAACATGACAAACTTAATATAGCATGATATAAACATTATGTACGTTTATAAAAACAAAGTTGTGAGAGTTGTTTCAGAATAAACAGCATGGTATTGGCATACTACCATACTATTACTTCTGCCAAACGTTATTTTCTCAAAAATACAAACCTGTACACACATGTTGCTCACATATTATTGTAGCCCTGTTTGTGCTAAATACAGTGTTATCACACTTTAGCCATTAATATGTTTTTAAGCAACTGAAAAAAGTTGTCAAGGCATGTCAAAACTTCTCCAGGGCCCAAAATACCCTCAGACCCCAGAGGGTTCAGGGCTCTTAGATTAGATCTGTGTTTATTCACTTACTGCTGAGATATAGTGCACTAACTGCCATTCACTATATAGGAAATAGATAATGAGTGCACAATTGCGGACACAGCCACTCTCGTCACCACAATTGTTGTTGATCATGCGAATGGCAGTGATTTACACTCAACTTGGATGTTTACATGGATTTATACAGCTAATCTGCCTGAAGTAGCTGCGATAGTTTCCAGTACCCCCGCCAGGGCACGGAGTAAATTAATACTGCTTATGACATGCGGGACAAAGCACACTGATATATTGCTGCACTGATTTAAAAATGTACACTTAAAAACTGATGTCATAAGAGCCCAGTTACATTATCACCTTGAAAAACGCATTAGAATTAGAGCCAAACCTTACCTCAGCGTGCTGCATGAAGTTGGAGCTGTGACTTTAATCTTGAAATATCGCTTGTCTTGGTGTTACATGAAGGCAAAGCATGAAGAATATGTTCTTTTTTTCACTGTGTGGAGCGAAGAAAGTGTTTAACTTTGAAGAGCTTTATGCTGCTGCTGTGGTCTCATCGCAAATAGCTGTGAACTTCCTCTCTCGTAAAAGTCACATTCAATAATCTCTCAATAAATTACACATTAATTCAAATTAAACCCAGTAATGTAACGACAGTAAAGCCACACATTGTAAAGAATTAAAAGTTAAAAAAATTCATTTGAAATTTACTTGAGTGAGAGTAAAAAGTACCCATGTTTAAACCTACTCTAAAAGTAAATTTTCCCCAAAAAAGTTACTCAAGTAAATGTAACAGAGTATATGTAACACGTTACTACCCACCTCTGCTGATAGCAGAAGTGGTCTACTTTCAAGGTTGACCACTGATCGAGGTTGATTCGCTGAAAAATAAGGTGGGTGGCATGCTCCTTACCCTTTCCCTTACCCTAACCATCTGTGGAGGTGTCGTCCCCTTTTTGAATTGGCACAACCCCCTTTTGTAGTAACCCCACCCTCTTCTGGAGGAACCACGCCCACATTTTGAGATCTCCGTAGGGCAGCTATACCTACTTGTCAGTTACTGACTGTGTCTTATGAGATCAGTGTTGGGTAAGTTAATCTAAAAAAGTAATTAATTACTAACTATTAATTACATATTCTACTGTGTAATTAGATTACTGTACTAATTACTCTGTCTGAAAAGTAATTGCATTACATATTACTAATAACTTTCTAATAACTTTGAATCAACCTCAACCAGATAAAAAATACAAAAAGGAGACATGAAACTGTTCTTTTCATTCTTTCACATAAATCATATAAATCAAATAAATGATGCATGAACTGGCCAAAGAATGAGTGGGCTGCATTAAATTAGAAAAAATATATTTTAACATTAGACATAAATAAATTCACTATTGTTTTGTAGATTGGTTTAGAGTTTATACATTATTTAACGCAGTTACATCAGAAGTAACTAATTTAATTACTGAAAAATTAAGAGTAATCCATTACTTTACATTTTCAATGAAAAATGTATTTAGTTACAGTAATTTATTACTTAGTAATGCATTACACCCAACACTGTATGAGACAACATTTTATTCCTGCAGGGGGCACTTGACGCTCTTAAAACCGAATCCTTCATGCATCTGTATTTAAATCTCAAATAGTTTTAAATCTTATTGCAGACATTTCACACTGGATAGCTATTTTTAAATAACACCGATAATTGCAAAAATTCATACCTGTGAATGGAATTCCGCCCTCGCAGTATTTATAGAACTATTTGAAAAATCCTCATCCTGTAATAATAAACAACTGTAACTGTCCCATCCTAGCCACTGCAGAGAAAAGTAACAGGTACCTCAAGATTCCTTTGTCTATGCTTGAGGGGATTACGCAACACTCGTTGAGTGAAACCATTGCAGAGGGGAGATTTCAGTTTTTTGTCTGATTATGAAAGACTCACAGTCATGCAATTGCAAGGTATCTCAAACTATTAGGAAAAAAATGGGCCATATAAATCAAAAACGAATTGGAAATGACATCTAACCCACATTGTTTGTAAGTCTAGCTCTTGTTCACATTTCACAAGTTCACTGGTCAAAATGTATACAAATATAAATCATTGATATAGGCATTATGAATGGTGGAGATGGGGAGGTGGAGAGATGTCGGAAGAATTGTCTGTGCGGCGAGGGAAGCAGTCATTTATATATGCTCAGGGTATGATTGGCAGGCCTAAATAAACTCCCAAAATGATGTTTGTAACTTCATTATGTGAAGGGACAGGAAAAACAAAATGATGACTGTTTTTGTTCAAAACGCCTTTAACATAAGTGAACCTCAAAGAAGAAGCTTTCATGTGTTCTGAATTAAGCATTTTAATATGGAGAAAATTCCAAATGAAAGCACTTTAGCAGAGGTAACAGAGTGTCAAGGCATTAAAGTGTTTTTTAATTACTTCTATTTGTTTTAAGATTAATTTGATATACAGCATGATTTACAGTAAGTTTGATGTATTTTCTTTCCTTCTCACATTTTTTTTCCTTCCAGTCTTCTAAAACTCAAAGATTTACCACACTCTCCCCCACTTACTGATCATCCCTCCTCCCATTCTTTCTATTTCTATTTCCTGCTCAGCAGGTTTGTTGTGTAAGAATGCACCTTCAGCTACATGCGTGATCATCTTAAGATGGTGCGCATCTAATCACAGCCCGAAGAAACTCATCAACCATCACACACAGCTGCAAGACAGCACTGCCCACACATTCCTTCAAGACACTTGCACACTTTTTCCACATAGACATTCAGTCACCTGACTCACCAATGATAAACGTTAGGGACAAGAAGCAGTGGTAGGGTGGCCAGACAGTCCCGTATTTAAGCACTTTTTCTGGTGTTCCGACATATTCTGAAAAGATCATGGTTTGTCTCGTATTTCCCCTCACTTAAAATTTCTCTATTATGTGGCTTTCTCAGTCACGTGAGTATTCTAAGCAAAGTAGTCTAGGATACGGCTTGTAAAACCAATAAAATCACACCATGTTATTTGAAATACATGACTGGATTAAACTATCCAATCACAATCCCTTATCAATAGATGCCCAGTTAGTGAACTGATTGAAGAGTCAGTTTGAAAGAGCACACAGATGAAATTGCGGAAGCGCGCGTGTATATTTAATGAGGATCTTCAAAAAGAGTTTACAATTCTAAAAAGGAGTCATAGACAGAGCCTAGTAAAGTGAGGTGTGAGATTTGTGGAGCTCGCTTTTCCATTGCCCATGAGGGCTGCACCGACATCGGGCAGCATGTTCATATAAAAAAGCATGTGTATGCTGCTAAAAGTAAGTGTCCGCACCAAGTGTTAGCGATTTTTTTGAAGCAAAGTACAAAATCTGACAAGGCGCATGCAAGTGAAGGACTTTTTCCTTTTATTCTGTTGTGCACGGCCATAGCTTTGCACATTCATGACCTGAGAAAAGTCTTGCAGGCCAGGCTGGAGGAATCATTCATACCCTCTGACATTAAAAAGCAGTTGGATGCCCTGGTTGAAGCTGGTGACATGCGAGTGGATGATTTCTTTTGTGCAGTATTCAGCATTGGTGGATTGCCACCAAAATTGGAGCCGCTCATTGGAGAACATAGAAAAACTTCAGTGGGCCCTTCTGAGAGACATCCCAGAGTGGAAAGACATTCAGAGCAGCCTTGAACCCTTCTACTCCAGAATTCCCTCTCTCAGTTTGATTGATGAAACCACACTCTTCGATGAGTGGGCTTGCGTGAAAAACTTTGTCACTCGTCGCATCACTGAGTGGAAGATGAACAAGATGGCCGTGTCTGAGAGATGGACCAACATTATTCGTGAGCTGGAGAGCAAGACCATCAACTTCAGAGTCTTAGCCAAGGTTGAGGAGTTTGTTTTATGCATGCCTGGGACATCTGCATATGTGGAGCGTGTGTTCTCATTAATGAACGCAGCGTGGACACTGGATAAATCTCGACTCAAGTGTAACAGTCATGAAGGCAATTATTTTCGTACAACTTAATTTTGGACTGGACTGCTCTGCATTTTATAAATACATACTCCTAAAAAGATGAGCGGTAAGGATACGTCAATTTCATTTTTGCTGAGAGGGGGCTGTCCCGTTTTCCACAAGCAGGAATCTGGTCACCCTAAGAAGTGAGGACAATCCTATGATCATTTTAACACACACCAGAACTCTCAGTCTTAAGTAATACTTCAGGTTCAATAATTAAATGGGAAATGGAAGGTCAAATGAAATACACTGCATATTCAGGTATTCCATGCATGCAGGAAATTTGCATACTGTGTGAAATATACAGTAAATACTACAGAAATAGAAAGAGTAGAGTGGTAGGATGCTATTCTGAACATAGCCCTTATCTCACATACATAATATCATTTTGCAGTTGGTAAAAAGCTAAACTATGATTAGCATCCATTTTATACAAGTACTGTATAACAATACAAAGAGACGACATATACCAGGAAAACATTGAAGAAGTGTGCTTTTTTTAACATGCTCATGGAAAAATTCTTGATTCTGGCAAATTATCCAATAGCATTAGCAGGCATATACTTACCGTGTAAGAATATTCTGTGGAAGAGCACCAATACATGCCACTGGTTTAGATGGCTTGTGACACCACTGCTTCTAGCTAAGGGTCTTCTGCTGGCTATTTTTGGAATAATTAACACAATAATGCTTCCCAGAAAAAAAGAAAAGGGCCTGAGGCCAGGGCTCAATCATACAAAACACACACACTTTTTCTACCTATTACTGGCATATAAGCAGGAAAGCACGAGAAACTTACGTCACAAGGTTGAAGAGGTTAAGAGTGAGGTATTGATCCTGTCAGTGCGCATTTAGTTGCCCTGAAATCAGGGTTTGTTGGTTTGTTTCTTTAAATGGTTTAAGCAAGGCTAAATCTATTTATGTTGGACTAATACAAATGTTCATTTGCTACTTCCTCCAAAAAGCACAAATAAATAACAAGAGATCTGTTTTAGATTGAAAAACACAATAAATGTCATTGGTATGTTATAATGGTACCACTTGGCTTTTAAAAACTATAAATTTTATTGGCAAGGTACATGTTATTGTCATGAATTCCTGTTTTTGTGCAATTATGTTGAAATTCTTGTTTAGTTCCCATGTTCCTGTTTGTATTGTAGTCCTTTCGTTATTTTATTTCATAATTTGTTCTCTCTGATTGTTTCCCCAGGTGTTCCTTGTTTTCCCTTGTGTATTTAAGCCCTTGTTTCCCCTGGTTAGTTTGTCAGTCTTTACATGTATTTTCATGTTCTGTACCTGGTTCCCAGTGTTTTGTTGTTATTTTATTCTAAGTTACCTTGTTCATCTTTTGTTTACATTAAAAAGCTGCATTTAGATCCTCCATCCTCAGCCGCCTCCTTACAGATATACTGCATGTTTTGATATCTTAAAGGAATAGTTCACCCCAAAATGAAAATTCTCTCATCATTAACTCAAACTCATGCATTCATAATGTGTATGACTTTCTTTCTTATGTAGAACACAAATGAAGATGTTTAAAAGACTATCTTGACTCTGCTCTTACAATGCAAGTGAATGGTGACCAAAACTTTGAATCTCACAAAGTCAGCTTAAAAGAAACCCATAAGGCCCCAGTGGTTTAATCCATGTATTCAGAAGTCATCCAGTCAGTTTTGGAAGAGAACAGACATTAATTAATTTGTGTTCTGCAGAAGAAAGAGGGTCATAAATATCTGGGATTGCATGAGGGTGAGTCATTTGAGAATTTTCATTTTGGGGTGAACTATTCCTTTACTATGAATACAGTATACATTGAATATGAACTTGAATATGAAACTTGAATTCATTTTGATTAGAAAATGCTTGCCAAAACAATCAACGACATTTTTTAAAGATATAGAGTTAACCAGAACATGTCAGTTGACATTAAAAAAGTACAAATTTGTTACACAAATAAATTCAACATGCTTTTCAGCAAATATCTGCTGTATTTTGCATATATTTTGATTGGGCATATTGTAACTGTCTATTTGTGTTTGTTTTAAAGGTGTCTATTACTGCATGTTGAACAATGTGCCCATGTGTCCATCAATGTGACCATGATGCAATTGCAGTTCCCTTACCTTGACTTCCTTATTGTCAAATAAATATATATTATGATTTTGATATTTCACATTAATTGAGGGGTTGAGAGCACTGAAAATTTTTTCTTGATTAAGGTTATTTGAAGCCCTTTTAACATACATTACTTCAGCGACAGAGGCCATTTTTACATCAAAAAGCTGTCTAGAGGAGGTCTTTATTGAGGCTCTGAAAAGAGCCAAGTGTTTTCCTACCAAGGAAATGTTTTATGAAATGAATTTGTATTAATTCGATTTTAAAATGACTGATGGCATTTATGGCAACTGTTTGATTATATGTTTAAGCAATATCACATGAGCAAGAGTGCGATATGGCCCTACATCAGCAATGCTGTTATTTGGCCGCAGGCATGAGGCTGCAGGCCGAGTGCCATAGATAATCACAGCAGTGCTGATTTAAGGACATATAGCATGATTGCGAGTGTGAAATTGCTTAAATACAACAGTTCAAAAGAACACATAATTTTTTTTTAAATGAGTGAAAACTGAGTACGAAAACGTATAGAAACGCATTTGTTCATGGAACTACTTTCTTATGCGATGGATCAGATTCTGCCGTTGCTGGTTCAAAACAAATGATGCGTACAAGCCTCCATTAGTAATTCAAAAATGTCACTTCAGAAATAGTATCAAAGCTTGTGCTGTTTTGAACAAGTTACTGGATAAACAAGGATGGTTGTGTTTGTGTGTGTGAGAGAGAAAGCATGTGCAATCACCTGTTGCCACATACAAACAGAGATGTTGTCAGCTTTCTGAAGATCAGCTTTCTCAGTGGAAAAATAGCATCCAAGCAGGGGTATTTCTCCCTATTTTGCAGTAGCTGGTGCACAAGTGTTGATCACTATAGAAACCGCAATGTCCTCCGCCACTTTAAACAGCATCCATTGTGTAATTAATCAGTCTGTTGTGTCTCTCAACTGTGATGAGCCATAATGCTGAAGTTGTTCATTTAAAGCTGTTTAAAGCTATTTCCTAGCTTTAGTAGTGTAATACAAGCGATCACGAAGAGCTGTTTTATGTAAACATTAGCTGACGTGGATTCACTTCATGTCACCTAACTGGCTCATATTACACATAAAAAAATGCCTTTTGCCACCACCTGCTGGCTAAAATATGTAATGTGCAAAAAATATTTAAAAAAAAGACAATCTGACGCTCTTAACACATATGCACTGCTCTTACATTTTAGTTTAGAATGGCACGAACACAAGCGGAGTAATACACACAGTGAAGCGTCCAAGTGCTGATGGTGTCTGGCCATCATTGCTCATCCAATCAGATTCGAGGACCGGAACTAACTGTTGTATATTAATCAATATTTCACTAGGCAAACCTTTTAAAATGTTTAGTGTCAGTTATGTTTGCGAAAGGTACTTGATGAAACCAAAACATAACTCTGTAACCAGTATGATGTGCATCTGTTTTTGGCTAATCTTAGAACTACATTCTTCACAACATGTAGATTCCCTTTTGAGGGGGTGAAAGAATGTGATGAACTAAAAGAAATAATAGACATAAGGCAGCATTAACAAGGGTCACAGAAAGGAAGGTTATGTACTAGCATCCTGTGCTCATGGCCATTGCTGCAGTTGGCCATTAGTAGTGACCTTTATTCTAAAACATCACTGCTCATCTTTGAGTAGACAACTTTAAAAGAACCTGTCACAAAACCTTTCAAGCTGTCATAAGTGTAGGCCAGCTGAAGAGTGGAGAATTCCGAAGGGTTGATTCAGCTGTGAATTTGCCCTTGACCTTTCAAACAGTCCAGTCCCAGTCTGACTGAACTAAAAGAGAAATGGAGAAAGAGGGAGTGACTGAACTTTTTGTGCTTAGTGTAATTTATAGAGACCTTTTCATCTCTTTATTCGTTAAGAAGGAATATTGTAACGAGCAAAACACCCAAACACTTATGACAGTATTGCTGATTTTAAATAATTCATGAACAGAATACAATAATAAATAAAATAACTCTTTATTAAAGTCCAAATTAACAGTACATTTCTTTTTATAGTACTGTTAAACAATATATTAGTATTTTAAGTCAATATTATTATTAAATAATATTATTCTGACCTAATTGGAATTTTAATATTTATTTTTTATTTTTGTTATATATATATATATATATATATATATATATATATATATATATATATATATATATTTACACGCATAATTAATTTGTATTTAAACATCCTGTTATCATATTAACTGAGAACAAACTCTTTATTTGTCTTATAACTCAGATGTCTTATAGCAAGAGGTTACTAATGCTGAAAACGTAATAATTTAAAATGATCATTAAAACATTATTTTGAGTACATTATTTTATTGCACAAAGCACAATCCTTAAAATATAAGAGTGATACTAAATTTACATGTGCAGCAGTCACCGCGCCAGAACCAGTTTTGAAGTGGGGGACCCTCAAACAGGCTGGTTGTGACATCATCACAACAACATTAAGTAGGCATTATGCAGAGTGTGTTGTGCACCCAATTTATACCAGACCAGCTTCCAAGATCACAGTGATTAGTTATTTATCTAAATACATATTAGTCAAAAACTGTCCCCTTACACAGTTTGAATGTTGATGAAAACAGACTAAAAAGATTTAAATCTGCTTCCACAGAGAGAGACTGACTTTGAGCTTGTGATTATTTTCTGTTTACACAAACACTCAACCAAATGAAAAGCTGTCTGTTAAGCCACTGATGATGATACTGATTATGCATGGATTCCTCCTCTTTATGTATCTATTAAATCAGTCTCAATCTGTCTTTTGTTGTTTGTGTCTGCATTCAACAACGTTACACAAGTACAGTATGCTCTGTATTTATATAAAATCTTTAATGCAGCATATCACAATCGACATTGTGCGACTTGAAGAGGTAAGGGCTGAAGTAATTTCCTCAACCCCAATAACAGGATTGTGATGGATCTGCCCTGAGCATTAGCAAATCACAACAAAAAAAATGAGTCCATTGCCAAAAACAAGGAGCAAAGCGGTCTTCAATTGTGACAGTTTATTAAATCTTGTTTACGCAAGATAAGAAGTGACCGAACCTCATTAAATAGGAAAAAAAGTCAAAAAGTTGTATTCCTTCAGATTACATCACAGGTAATATCTAGTGTTGGCAGAAGACATAATTGGGCAACACCACCTTTCCCAGGATACAATAAGTAACTCACCTCTCTAGACAAACCATACACTGAATTTATAAGAAGTGGCCAGCACCATGAAAACAAAAAAGGGGAAACAAACCCATACACATGTTCACAACAATACCAACACAAGCCTTAGAATAAACACAATACATTTAACTAAATTTAGAGCCATGACTACAATTTAGTTAATGCAAAATAATTATATTAAACCAAAAATCACATTGATCAAGACATTAGATTTTCCTATGTCCCCTCTAATGCATCGAAGTTGGTACAGTCTCATTTCCTTTAGAATTCCCATAAAACAGATCAACTTCCTGTTTAAATCTCTTTGTCACTAGGCTGGTCCATTCCCACAACACACCAGGTACAAAATATTTCAAATCATCTTAATTATAAAATGAATTAACAATTTAAACCATGTTTTTACAAATCATATTTTAGCCAATGAGGAATTTTAACTGGTTTAATGTTTTAACCTTAAGCCAAATAACTAAGCCCGTGCACGGACTCAGTACAATGAAAAATAAAAGATCTTAACCAAACCAATATAGTAATGTCCTTTTTATTTATTGATAAACTGCAAATATGAATATATAAGAATTGTGTGGCTTAATTCCTGGCCATCACAAGGATACAAAGCAATATTTGTTTATTATCCTACTTTGTCTAATGCTGATCAGTGATTAGATGGACCAATCAGACTTGTGGATTTTTTCACTTTTCTTTGTGCCAGGGGCAAAATGGCACATTTACCAATTTGAATAAAATGGCAGGTGTTAAAACTACATAGAATTACTGTCCTTTCCAGGAATGTCCTGCATCGCATGTTGATGTATCTGCCTTAGGACTTGCTATTGGCTGTTGTGTTTGCATAATTAATGAGGTAGATCTGTATAGGTTTCAGGGGACTGTTTGGGGTTTTTATTAACTAACATTTAAAATTAATTGGGTTTATAGATATGTTTCAAGTTCACCTTAATTTTAAATATCCCAATTTATGTTATGAAAAGGTTTATTTTTAGTTACCCTGGGTGAGATTAGTGTTGCTTTGTGATAAATAAGATCCAGTAAATATTTAAGAAATATAAGAGCAATTTGTAATGTTATCATTGGTATTTAACCATGGTTATCTCAAAAGAAATTCAGGTTTGTCGTATCCAAATAACCTGAAGTCAGGTTCATAGAGTTTGTAAAGTTTTCTCCTATCATCTAAAGATATGCTCGCAAACCAGTCTTGTTCCCAGTTTGCTGATGTCCTATTGCTGGACCCTGGGGGAAATTTAATCTGATTATCAATCCCAAGTATCTTCAACAAATGTTCTGCATCCTCATCAAGAGTTTCCAGCTTCCCAACAAAGTCATATTCAATTTGGCAAGGATGGCAGAGTCTGTAAACCTGCTGCCAATGCTCATTGAATGGTTCCTCCTTCTCAGTTTCAGCATCTAACAGGTACTTCACAAAGTTCAGAAATGAGGGTCGGATACCTGCGGTGAAGGCTTCTTGAGCAGATCCTGGGGGTGTTGAAAGATTAGCATAATGCTGAAGTATTATAGTGCCATACTGTTTATAGAAATCCTCATTTGGCTGACCAAACTTGTCCCGGAAGGCAGACATGAGTCGTACAATAGGATCCCGTACAAAAAGGAACTTTGTGTAGGTCTTCAGTTTTTGCAGCATTACTTGTCGTGAGGCACGACCAAAGTATCTCTGAAACTTGTTAAAAGTCAGATGATGTGTAGGACTGTGGCAGAAGTCTGCTGGTATGGTAAGAGGATCACGATATGAAGCTCCATCAGATGTTTTGAGGTTTTGGCTGAGCACAATCATGACTCGTTTCCAGTTGGTACATGCAACCTTGGGAACAAAACAGTAAATCACACCATGCCGATCATCCACAATTAGATGTTCCAGGGCTTGGTTTGGAATATGGTCAAAAGTCTTACATTTCCCAGGGAAATTTAGGCTGCTATTGGCCAAGCAAAACTCTCTTAAAATACGTTTACGGTTTGCTTGACGCAGTTTGAGGTGTGCGGGGAAAGATTGTGAGGGTCTAAGCTTTACTTTGTAGGGTCCCTGATCCTCTAAGGGGTATTTAAAAAAAGCTGTGTTGGGCATCTGGTTTGGTTTGGACAAGCTTAACTTTTTGGACTGGTCTGAACTGAAGTCAGGTGGCTCCTTAAAAACAGTGTTCCAGATAAATTTATATCTCTTGTTCACACTCATCCAATGTTCAGTGGACATCATGCTAGTGGGCAATGCAGGTGATGAGGCCATATGCAAGTAAAAAGTCCCATCTCTCCCATCGTCATCCCAGAAATCTTTTATGAAGAATATGATGAACACTGTTCCCAACAGAAGGAAACACAGAAACCGTCCCAGCAATCTCATTTTCATTTTCTATAGCAGATCCCAACTTGAATGTGCAACATTATCATCTCCAGAATGTCTCATGTTCTGGAATTCTGGAGAATAATACAAAGATAAAGACATAATATTTAGGTTGAAGTCTGAACTTAAAATCTACTCCCACAAATATGATCCATTCCTCAACAGGTTCTTGTCCCCCTGTTCTCTACATTTCACAATATTCTACATGTAAACAGAGAGGACACTCAAGTCCTCTCTGTCAGGGATACAGTTTTTAAAACGTATTTTATTTTAAACTTTATTATTATTTAATATTAGAACAATAAATACATTTTCAGGGTGGGATTAGTTATTTGCACTAAGTTATCACAATGGGAACCTGTCTTGCAGTTTACTGACTTTTATTATTTTATTTTATTTATTTTTTGTGAAACAACATTTTTGCCAAAGGCAAAAAGAAGCATTTTCACAACATATTACTTATTTTAAAATATATTCAAAATAATTTTAAAGACTTTAAGCAAAATTAATTTTTATTTTATTTATTTAAATGTAAATGATAAAACAATTAATGAAACAATAAAAAAATGGAAACTTAATATAGCCTTCAAATATACATATAACAATTAGCTAAAAGAACAAAACACTTTTTTTCATTCTTAAAATTATATAAATAAATGTACATAAAATAAATTAATAAAAACAAAACAAAAAACAATCCATAAATTTCAAATTGTGTCAGAATAATATATATATATATATATATATATACACTCACCTAAAGGATTATTAGGAACACCTGTTCAATTTCTCATTAATGCAATTATCTAATCAACCAATCACATGGCAGTTGCTTCAATGCATTTAGGGGTGTGGTCCTGAACTCCAAACTGAATGTCAGAATGGGAAAGAAAGGTGATTTAAGCAATTTTGAGCGTGGCATGGTTGTTGGTGCCAGACGGGCCAGTCTGAGTATTTCACAATCTGCTCAGTTACTGGGATTTTCACGCACAACCATTTCTATGGTTTACAAAGAATGGTGTGAAAAGGGAAAAACATGCAGTCCTGTGGGCGAAAATGCCTTGTTGATGCTAGAGGTCAGAGGAGAATGGGCCGACTGATTCAAGCTGATAGAAGAGCAACTTTGACAGAAATAACCACTCGTTACAACCGAGGTATGCAGCAAAGCATTTGTGAAGCCACAACACGCACAACCTTGAGGCGGATGGGCTACAACAGCAGAAGACCCCACCGGGTACCACTCATCTCCACTACAAATAGGAAAAAGAGGCTACAATTTGCAAGAGCTCACCAAAATTGGACAGTTGAAGACTGGAAAAATGTTGCCTGGTCTGATGAGTCTCGATTTCTGTTGAGACATTCAGATGGTAGCGTCCGAATTTGGCGTAAACAGAATGAGAACATGGATCCATCATGCCTTGTTACCACTGTGCAGGCTGCTGGTGGTGGTGTAATGGTGTGGGGGATGTTTTCTTGGCACACTTTAGGCCCCTTAGTGCCAATTGGGCATCGTTTAAATGCCACGGCCTACCTGAGCATTGTTTCTGACCATGTCCATCCCTTTATGGCCACCATGTACCCATCCTCTGATGGCTAATTCCAGCAGGATAATGCACCATGTCACAAAGCTCGAATCATTTCAAATTGGTTTCTTGAACATGACAATGAGTTCACTGTACTAAAATGGCCCCCACAGTCACCAGATCTCAACCCAATACAGCATCTTTGGGATGTGGTGGAACGAGAGCTTCGTGCCCTGGATGTGCATCCCACAAATCTCCATCAGCTGCAAGATGCTATCCTATCAATATGTGCCAACATTTCTAAAGAATGCTTTCAGCACCTTGTTGAATCAATGCCACGTAGAATTAAGGCAGTTCTGAAGGCGAAAAGGGGTCAAACACAGTATTAATATGGTGTTCCTAATAATCCTTTAGGTGAGTGTGTGTGTATATATATATATATATATATATATATATATATATATATATATATATATATATATATATATATATATATATATAATTTGGACAACAGAAACTATAACTAATGAATGCATTAAATGTCTTAAATCAAATATTTACACAACCAATAAAATACTTGACAACGTGCCAAATCTGACATTTCTATATACTGGATAACAGCCCATAATGTATATATTTGTTTACTTTTTTATTAATATAAAGTAGGTGTTTGGAACCAACATAGTCCCAAGAATTAAACGTTTATTCACACTTGACTCCTTTTATTTACTTTTAAAACTTATAGTTACTAAGATATACCTAAGAAGATACCCTTTGACGACTTCCCTATATGTGACAACTTGCCCCGGCCTCCCATATACAGTCATGCCCTTCAGTTGTACAGTTGAATAGTGTAAACTCTTTACCATTATGTTCATGTTGTATTTCATTTCAAAACAGAGTTGCACGTAACAATAGGTTTTAAAATTACATACACTGCGTGTAATTATAGCGTTTAATTTTCATTATCTTTAGCGTAGACTACTCACAGTTAAAATTTGTGACGACAACGTCCTTTCCATTTTGCCTACAGTGAGCAGAGGTTGACAAACAAAATATACCAGCGATGGTTCTCTTGTGAGATTTTACAGGGCTTGTGTGAATGTGAATTTGTCAAGGATGACAAGTGACACCCACTTAACGACACGCCCAGTCCAGGGGTGGACTGGTAAGACTGTTTTTTTTTTGGTGTCTATAATTATGTGACCAAATATGGTTAAATATTGATTCTGTTTATTAATGTTTTGCTGTTCTTGTTTTAATAGATTAATCAAAAAAACATGTTAATCACGAAAAACAAATAAACGTCCTGGGACGTAACAAAAGAGCAACCCAATAACCAAGTAGTGAAACTACGGAAGCTCAAAGAGGCCTTGCGTTATTATTTTTTTTCTGTCTCGTTTTCTCGTGATCTCGACATAACTAAGGTTGTTTTCTCGTGATCTCGACATAACAAAAAGTTGTTTTCTCGTGATCACGACTTAATTTTCTCGTGATCTCGACATAACAAAAAGTTGTTTTTCCCTTTAATTTTCTATACAGTTTTTAATTGACCTACAAGGTATGAAGGACAATGAGAGATCCTTGGCAGAAAAGTACAATTTATTATATAAATGTAAAGTTAGGCACCTTTCACATAGGCTAAATCATACATATTACTAAACGCCAGACAGCACATCACAAACACTTAATTAACGCGTTTTCATCAATATAGCAAGACTCGCTTTCTTCTGCACTCAACAGGCGTCAAGAACTGCAATATGCGCGCACTCGGATCTAAATCGCGGCTGGCTTGACCGCAGTCATGCAGACGTCCCGGTCCATCAAGTTGGCTAGACAATAAATTGACCAAACGTTCAGTGTCACTTTATTGTCTACGCCAAAGTTGTAGACGTGATAGTCTTCTTCTAAGGTGTCTGACGCTAATCTGGAAGTTGTCAATGACAACCAGATATCCTTATTAAAAACAACTTTTTGTTTTGTCGAGATCTCGACAAAAATTAAGTCATGATCACGAGAAAACAACTTTTTATTATGTCGAGATCACGAGAAAACGAGACAGAAAAATAATAATAACGCAAGGCCTCTTTGAGCTTCTGTACCTCTGCAGTCGAGACATCAGGGATGCAAGTTAAGTGTTTCCACCTTGAACACAAATTGCACTGCACCTATAAAGAGTCAAGTGAATTAAATCAACAATACATCAACTAAAGTTTATCCTGTGAACATGGTGAATCTGTGTGTCATTTACCATGGTAAAGCTGTCAGAGATGTCATTGCATGGGTTTATTTTGATACAGGCTGTGCGGAGAGCATTGTTACCTTGTGTCATAAAGAGATGGGTATTTACCAAAAATGCTTTATCACTACAATCCACTACATTGTGCTTGGTTATGGAACCTTGATAATAAAGAAACATTAGCAATGCCAAGTATATGCTGATGAAGAATACAAAATGGACTTCTGCAGACCATCATACCAGTCTCCAGAAATGACATTAAAAGGCGATTGTTAATTTAACAGAAAATAAACTTACCGCTATGCTCAGTTAATGTGCATGCTATACGATTTCTGGACATTTCCACAGATTTTGGATCCGTCTGGACATTGAGAGCTGTTCCTTTAGGTAATCCTCTGCAAATAAACAAAAAAAAGTTAAGCAAGAAAATTATAATACATAATGTAAACCAAATCTTTGCTGATTTTTAAATACTTTATTTCCCTACTTTTAAAACTAAGACTCCACAACTGCTACCATCCATCTGTTGCTCATGTTGTAAACTATGAGTAGTCCAAGTCGCAAGCATCAGATTGTGACTTTGCATGTTTAAAAATGTAACCTTTAAAAGCAAATATTTTATATATGAGAGCACAGTTAATTTATGATAGACACCTATAAAAGATTTGACTGCTTATGAAAAGTAAATCTTAAAGATGCAATACTTTTTTTGCTTCAGTAACAGTTTAGGTTTCACTGACCAATATGAAAGAAGTCTTGGACTTATACTAACACCTGTTATTACATGGCGGTCTGGAATCCTCGATTCTGATTGGTCAATGGCAATCTAGTGGTCTGATATCTCCTTGTAACAACCTGAGAAAGACATATCAGACCGGTCACCCGGGTACTGCACGCCATCTTTACTGCTTCTCGGATCTTTGCATTCTCTACAAGTAAGCTAATAAAATATTTTAAACTCAAATGAATGTTTCATGTGCATTTATTAATTAATTTGGCAAGTAGTCTTATAACAGGCTAAAAACAGCAACAAAACTGGATTCAAGCAGTTCAACTACATATTTGCTCTTACATAATTTAAATGCAGATCAATGTTTCATGAACATGTATTTGTTTATTTGCAAGTAGTTTTGTAAAATACAGAATAATTAAGAGTCAGATGGCCATTTTTACAGAAACACAAACAGAACTCCGACATGAACCTGAGGTGGATATACTTTAAGCTGTTCAGCGATTTATTTCTTCTAACATAATTAGATAATTTCAATGCAAATCAATATTTTATGTCTATGTATTCATGTATTTGGTTAGTAGCTGTGTAATAAGCAGGATTATGCACCGACAGCAGGTTGTTATCACATAATAAACCATGATGGGCCATCATGGACCATCATGGAGCATCACACAAAAAGAGTTTTGGTTGGTTACCAGTGTATCTTCCTTTTGTAAGCATCTTCTTTGCCTTGTGAATCCGGATCACCTTGACAACTTGAGAATCTGAAACATTTGTCTTTTGTCCTGATGTCTTTTTCTTTCCTCTCTCTTTCCATTTCTGAGGTAAACTTTCTTCTTTCTTAAGAGGTTGACCTCCCTCCCATTCCACTGTTTTGGACTTATCTTCCAGTGTCACCTGGTCAACTTCCAACTCTACGATTTTCCCTTTCACTGAATGTGGCTGATATCATTCCAATTCACTGTACTTCTCATCCAGTCTCACCTGGTCAACATGCAACTCAATTTGGCCTTGCACTGCTTGCCGCTGTTCAGCTAACGTTTCTTTTGTGTCCCCTTTTCTGTGTCCTTCCTTGTATGGTTTTAGAAGGTTTACATTGTATGTGGTTTTCAAAATAAGTCCTTCCTGACTTTTTAGAACAACCGTCTTCCCTGTGATAGTGGAAATGGAGTAAGGCCCAAAAAGTCTGGCTGGAGTTTACCCCCCTGTTCTGCTCTGGTTTCAACAAAGGATTCAGAAGTGTGGGGGAGAACAATGTGTGACAGCTTAAAGGTAAAAAAAATAGCAAGTGCACCTTTAACATAACTCAGAGTTAAATAATATGCAGAGTAAGCCTATAGGTGCTGTTAGGAACTCAGCTAATCATAACAACAATGCTATATTTACACTGCTAGGCTTGTAATGTTTTGACATGTATTAAATTTTTTGTTGTTGTCCCACTTGTTTACTATTAATCAGATATTGTTATAGAGTATTTAAAAAAATATATTTATATTCCTTTTCCGAACACACGTATGCTACAATTATGTAAAGGTGGTGTTTAACCGTCAATTACCTACCGTGTATATTTGTATCACAGACAATACAGAAATGATTACAATTATTGAGATTTGTATTTACCAAAAAATTATAACAAATTAAATTAAAACAAAATTATAGACGTGTCTTCAGATATGCAATTTCCAAGCTAGAAAATGTATTGCGCATGCCCGGTTCTCCCAATGGCCAGGCCGCCCCTGATTGGCTCCAAAGTGCGTCGGCCCACCGGGAAAATGCCCGGTATGCCAGATTACCAACCCAGCCCTGGCCCAATCCAGTTAAAAGCCCCATTTGGATAATAAAGTGATTCTATTGGCTAAAAGCACTATTGAAATCCTATGAAATCGCTGTATGATTGATGTGTTTTTTTCTAGGGACAGTCCTGGTTTTTGGTGGTCTGTCCCCGACTGGAGCTGTCCCTGGAAATGTCCCCGTTTTTCCAATGTGTTCAAAACAGCATTCATAGTGAAATATTACTATGAAAGAAAGCCCGAGCAACAAAGACTACTGTGTGGTGTTTATTTTGACCAAAAGAGGGGGCTGCTCACTATAGCAGCTTCAATTAATTCATCTTCCTTTACTTATCACTTGATCGATCCAGTTTTGCCATTAAGAACTGGAACAGGCAATTGAAGAGAATTATCATTATTGTTATAAGCTTCTAAGTAAGGCACATACTAGCTATTTATGTTATCAAGTTATGTTGTTATGTATTTTATAACAGGTTCTTAATTTGGCACGGGACTATATTGCACAGTGTAAAACACTCCTTAAAGTTTGGCCTTCATAATGATGGAATTCCTGCACAGACTGCACAAACAATAACATATTGGTGAAAAGTGGTCAAATCAATCCCCACAGACGAACAAGTAAAATCAATAATTTTATCTTTAATCAGTGTGTATTGTGTATATCAGCGCTATCAGCCCACCATCCTCTCTCCCTCCCTCTTTCACTAGTAATATTCACACACTGACTAAAGGAAGCACCTTCTCAAATATTTACTAATTTGTTGTATTAACATATACCAAAAATAAATGTAAAATAAGAATATGACATTAATAAAAATGTATGCAAAAATAAAAATGTATTATGAAATATCTGCAAAGAATTTTAAAGTAAATACATTACATAATAGATTTGCACCTCGCAGGGAAACAAGTGAGTTAAAAGGAGCACCATTATACATAATGTTTACATTCTTCACCTTATTCCATGAAATAATGAAGATGCTCAAAGGGCAGGATCTCCCCAATAGTTCATACATGTTTGTTTAGTTGACTTTTATGCACAGTGTATCTGTACAGCATAGAAAAGAATGAAAAAATTGAAGATGAAACAGAAGAGCTCTAAAAATTATTTGAATGAAAAGAGAGAACACATCGTAATTTGTGATCTCTTTGAAAAGATAATTTTGATACAAAATATTTAAAGGATCAGAAAGGGACAATGCACAGCCAGCTTGTTATTGCAAAATAAACCCTATCATCCTGAAGTGTAATAGGGGCGAAGGGCTCATTATACAAACGTATTTGACCACAAATGAAGTATCAAAAATCTTCATAGCTTTCGATATTGATTATGAATAGTTTCTATTTTCCAGCATATTTGCAGTATTTTGCCATTCTTGTTCCATTTCAGGGTTACATTGTGTTTATTTTAAGAGTGTAATAATGTAAAAAATATATAAATATATAATAACTGGTTTATATTTTGGGAATTTGACTTTAGGTGAAGTGCAGTTGGAGATCAGGGGAACAACCCAGTATCATCCGTCAAAAACACTCAGACATCAAATGAGGACAAAACATATTTAAACGAAGAGGTGAGTAGTACTGTCTCATATTTTGTTGTGCACATTTTTTTTTTTTTTTACTTTGTTTTAATTCTGAATTGACATTTGTAAGATTGTTGTGGAATGATTTTTGTCCCACCTAAAAGTAAATTAGCAAAACTGTTTACTTTAAGTCTAGCAGATGTTTCTTACACCAGCACTCTCCTACAGCAACCGTGCAATTTCAAGAAGCCGACCAATGAAAATGCAAGACAAAAAGGAATGAAGAATGAAGCTGTTACGATCCTCACCGTCTTTGGTTTGTTTACCTTTTTATTTAAGCTTTTGTCACCTTTTATGTTCCACATTGTTTGTTTATGCACTAAGTTTTGGCACTTTTTATGTTCCGTATTGCCTTTTGTTTTGTGCACTCTTATTTTGAAGTTTTGTCATGTCCTGTTTTCCCCCCTTGTCTATGTGTCCGGTCCTCATTGGTTTATTGTTTGATTACTTTATTATCTGTCCTAGTTTGGTCATTGGTTTTAGTTAACTGCCCTTTTACCTCGTCATGAGTTCTGTTTGTCCATTGGTTTAGGTTTTCCCTTGTTTTGTATTTAAGCCCTGATGTTCACCTTGTCCTTTGTTGGTCGTTGTTCAACGTTTGATGAAGTTGTTCTGTTCATGCTGTCCCTGAATCCTGCCTTGTCCTGTGTTCCTGCCTACGCCTTCCTTGCAAGACCCCTTTGTTATTTTCTTGTATTCATTCCTTTATTTTCCCCTCGTGGATGCTTTATTTGTTCCTGCCTTTGTTTTTGCCTTTACTTTTGAAAATCCCAATAAAGCTGAGTTTGGATCCTTACTCCCTCGTCTGCCCTCTTCATAACAGAACGACCAACCGCTAATGGATCCAGCAGCGTTTTTCGTAGAGCTTGCTAGGGCAAACCTGACCGTACGCGAGTTCTCCTATTTCTTTTCCAACGTGGCCAGCTGCTCCGGTTGGGACGACCAGGTCCTAAAGACCATATACAGGTACAACGTACCCGTTCGCCCAAGGAGAGAATTGCCGGAGATCGAGGATTGCACCTTGCAAGAGTATGTGGACCTGATTGTGGAGACCTACGCTGCAGGGGAGCCGCCTCTCTCAATTCCGGGCAGGGCCCCCGGGTGTCCCACGCCTACCACGGCCAACACACCCCCAGTCTCGTCTGTCCCAGGGCCAGTGTTGACAACCCCGTCCGCCAGAAGGAGGAGGAGAAGAGGAAAGGCTTCTGCTTCCCGGTCTCCGCCTGCCACGGCCAACGAGCCCACGCCTGCCACGGCCAACGAGCCCACGCCTGCCACGGCCAACGAGCCCACGCCTGCCACGGCCAACGAGCCCACGCCTGCCACGGCCAACGAGCCCACGCCTGCCACGGCCAACGAGCCCACGCCTGCCACGGCCAACGAGCCCACGCCTGCCACGGCCAACGAGCTGGAAGCCTCGTCCGTCCCAGAGCCGGCGTTGCCAGCCTCGTCCGTCCCAGAGCCGGCGTTGCCAGCCTCGTCCGTCCCAGAGCCGGCGTTGCCAGCCTCGTCCGTCCCAGAGCCGGCGTTGCCAGCCTCGTCCGTCCCAGAGCCGGCGTTGCCAGCCTCGTCTGCCAGGAAGAGGAGGAGAAGAGGAGGGGCTTCCGCTCACCAATCTCCGCCCTTCATGGCCCCGTCCTCTGAGCCAGCGCCTGTAGCCTCGACCGTCCAAGAGCCAGAGCCAGCGCCTGTAGCCTCGACCGTCCAAGAGCCAGAGCCAGCGCCTGTAGCCTCGACCATCCAAGAGCAAGAGCCAGAGCCAGCGCCTGTAGCCTCGACCGTCCAAGAGCCAGAGCCAGAGCCAGCGCCTGTAGCCTCGACCGTCCAAGAGCCAGAGCCAGCGCCTGTAGCCTCGACCGTCCAAGAGCCAGAGCCAGCGCTTGTAGCCTCGACCGTCCAAGAGCCAGAGCCAGCGCCTGTAGCCTCGACCGTCCAAGAGCAAGAGCCAGAGCCAGCGCCTGTAGCCTCGACTGTCCAAGAGCCAGAGCCAGAGCCAGCGCCTGTAGCCTCGACCGTCCAAGAGCAAGAGCCAGAGCCAGAGCCAGCGCCTGTAGCCTCGACCGTCCAAGAGCCAGAGCCAGAGCCAGCGCCTGTAGCCTCGACCGTCCCAGAGCCAGCGCCTGTAGCCTCGACCGTCCAAGAGCCAGTGCTAGCGCCTGTAGCCTCGACCGTCCAAGAGCCAGTGCCAGCGCCTGTAGCCTCGACCGTCCAAGAGCCAGTGCCAGCGCCTGTAGCCTCGACCGTCCAAGAGCCAGAGCCAGCGCCTGTAGCCTCGACCGTCCAAGAGCCAGAGCCAGCGCCTGTAGCCTCGACCGTCCAAGAGCCAGAGCCAGCGCCTGTAGCCTCGACCGTCCAAGAGCCAGAGCCAGCGCCTGTAGCCTCGACCGTCCAAGAGCCAGAGCCAGCGCCTGTAGCCTCGACCGTCCAAGAGCCAGAGCCAGCGCCTGTAGCCTCGACCGTCCAAGAACCAGCCCCCCTTGAGCTTCCCACAGCTCCGCCTCCCGAGCTTTCCACAGCTCCGCCTCCCGAGCTTTCCACAGCTCCGCCTCCCGAGCTTTCCACAGCGCTCCGCCTCCAGAGCTTTCCACAGCGCTCCGCCTCCAGAGCTTTCCACAGCGCTCCGCCTCCAGAGCTTTCCACAGCGCTCCGCCTCCAGAGCTTTCCACAGCGCTCCGCCTCCAGAGCTCCCCAGCGCTCCGCCTCCAGAGCTCCCCAGCGCTCCGCCTCCAGAGCTCCCCAGCGCTCCGCCTCTCGAGTCACCCAGCACACTGCTTCTCGAGCCTTCGAGACCAAGGTCAAGGCCACCCACGCCTCAGCCACCCGAGCCTTCCACACCCCTGTCTCCCGAGCCCTCCGCGCCTCTGCTGCCAGAGTCCCCCAGGTCTCCACCTCAGAGGACTGCCTCGGCTCTGCCTGCAGCTGCTCCGCCTTCCACGGCTCTGTCTGCTCCGCCTTCCACGGCTCTGTCTGCTCCGCCTTCCACGGCTCTGTCTGCTCCACCTCCCACGGCTCTGCCTTCGCCTACTAGAACCCCAGGACCTTCCAAGCCTCCTTGGTCACCGCCCACCATGGCACCGTCCCTGGGGGCCTCCTCGACTCCTCCCAGGCCTTCTGACCCTGTCGTGTGGCCTCCTCCCAGGCCTTCTTATCCTGTCTTGTGGCCTCCTCCTAGGCCTTCTGACCCTGTCTTGTGGCCTCCTCCCGGGCCTTCTGACCCTGTCCTGTGGCCTCCTCCCTGGCCTTCTGACCCTATCCTGTGGCCTCCTCCTTGGCCTTCTGACCCTCTCTCGCGGCCTCCTCCCTGGCCTTCCGACCCTCTCTCGTGGCCTCCTCTCAGGCCTTCCGACCCTGTCCTGTGGCCCTCTCCTTGGCCTCCTGACCCTGTCCCTGTCACGTGGCCCTTTCCTTGGCCTCCTGACCCTGTCCCGGTCCTGAGGCCATCTCCTAAGCCTCCTGACCCTTCCCTAGCCCTGAGGCCATCTCCTAAGCCTCCTGACCCTGTCCCGGTCCTGAGGCCATCTCCTAGGCCTCCTGACCCTGCCCTAGCCCTGAGGCCATCTCCTAAGCCTCCTGACCCTTCCCTAGCCCTGAGGCCATCTCCTAAGCCTCCTGACCCTGCCCTAGCCCTGTGGCCACCCCCTAGACCTCCTGACCCTGGCCTAGCCCTGTGGCCATCTCCTAGACCCCTTGACCTGATCCCTGCCCTACAGCCACCTCCCCGGCCTCCAGACCCAGTCCCTGCCATAGGGCTGCCTCCCTGGCCACCTGACCCAATCCCTGCCCTACGACCACCTCCCCGGCCTCCTGACCCAGTCCCTGCCCTATGGATTGCCCCCTGACCCAGTTTCGACCCCGCAACTTCCCAGTCTTCCCGACCCGGTCCCCTCTGTCCAAGTCTTGTCCCTCTGTGCCCCTCGTGTTCCCTATATCTACCTGTTCGTCCTCGTTTTCCGTTGTCGTTTTGCCCCTCCTTTGGTTAGGAGCGTCTGGGATCCGCTCCTTAAAGGGGGGGCTCTGTTACGATCCTCACCGTCTTTGGTTTGTTTACCTTTTTATTTAAGCTTTTGTCACCTTTTATGTTCCACATTGTTTGTTTATGCACTAAGTTTTGGCACTTTTTATGTTCCGTATTGCCTTTTGTTTTGTGCACTCTTATTTTGAAGTTTTGTCATGTCCTGTTTTCCCCCCTTGTCTATGTGTCCGGTCCTCATTGGTTTATTGTTTGATTACTTTATTATCTGTCCTAGTTTGGTCATTGGTTTTAGTTAACTGCCCTTTTACCTCGTCATGAGTTCTGTTTGTCCATTGGTTTATGTTTTCCCTTGTTTTGTATTTAAGCCCTGATGTTCACCTTGTCCTTTGTTGGTCGTTGTTCAACGTTTGATGAAGTTGTTCTGTTCATGCTGTCCCTGAATCCTGCCTTGTCCTGTGTTCCTGCCTACGCCTTCCTTGCAAGACCCCTTTGTTATTTTCTTGTATTCATTCCTTTATTTTCCCCTCGTGGATGCTTTATTTGTTCCTGCCTTTGTTTTTGCCTTTACTTTTGAAAATCCCAATAAAGCTGCGTTTGGATCCTTACTCCCTCGTCTGCCCTCTTCATAACAGAAGCATGGCAAACATACTGTAAAAAGTAATAAGCCTGCGTTTTTGGTGAATAAAGCAAGAGATGCAAGAATTTTGTTTTAACTTAAAATTCTTAAGGACGTTTTGTCTATTTTGATCATTGTGAAGTGACATAATTACGTAACATTGTATTTTTAGCATTTATATTAATATTATATATTATATAATAAATATATATTTTATATATTTAAAAAAAATCTCTTTGAGACAGTACAATAGTCATTTGTGTCAGGAATTTGTGGCCCTCTCAGAATTTTCTCGCTCTCATGCCATTTCAGATCAAAGGACAAAGGTGGAGATTTATAGTAAAAAAGGACTTAAATATTGATCTGTTTCTCAACCACACCTATTATATCACTTCTAAAGACTTTAATTTAACCACTGGAGTCTTGTGGATTATTTTTGTTCTGCCTTTATGTGCTTTTTGGAGCTTCAAAGTTCTGGTCATCATTCGCTTGCACTGAATGGACCTACAGAGCTGAGATGTTCTTCTGAAAATCTTCATTTGTGTTCTGCAGAAGTGATGGCATGATGGTGAGTAAATGATGAGAGAATTAAAATTTTTGGGTGAACTATTCCTTTAATAATATATGTAAAATATACATATAGGGTTTACACTAAGGTGATCAGATTTCTGAAATGAAAAATGGGGACATTTCAAATTCAGTGTTCAATAGGTCATTGAAATCTCATGTTACTTGTTAAAATGGGGACAAATAGGATTTTCTGTATTTTGATCATGGTGAATGTGGTGGTAATGTGCTGAACTATGCACTGTAACAAATTATTTTGGTTAAACTTAAAGTTCCTGGTTGCCTTAAATTGAGTTCATTTAAAATAAAATTAGCTAATAAAATTAAATAAATAAATTAGTAAACTAACAAGTGGCAGAATTAACTTTTTTTTAAAAATATTATTATTATAATTTTTTACATTATATCAGTGCATTACCATCATGCCATTAGTTTACTGCCCCCGCGACCCGACTTCGGATAAGCGGTTGAAGATGGATGGATCATTCATCATGTACTCTATTAAAAAGCTTAAATTTTAAAGTTGATTTTGCTATATTGACAGCTCATTATTTAATCATTAACATATTTATCTGGGATCCTTAGTAATATTGTATTATACACAACTATAATGAATTCTTTTGATTTATTAATTTATTCTAAAATATTTATTTTTAGATTATATTTAGTATAACAAAATTATATTTATAATAAATCAAATAAAAACACTGTTGTAAACACTAATGTGAATCGTGGAAGACATTACATAAACATCTTGTTCAGAAAAGCTTTTCCAAAAATCTGATTTGAATTGGATATTAAAACATACAAATGTGGTTTATCGGGTTGGTATAAATTAGTTTTTTGCTGTTTGGACTACAAACAGCTAAACATATAGTCACACTGGCCAGCCTGGAGCTGTATTCATTTACTTGAAGGTGGGAGCGGCGTTCTGCTGCAATGACAG
This sequence comes from Moxostoma hubbsi, assembly GCA_032164185.1. Classification (NCBI taxonomy): domain Eukaryota; kingdom Metazoa; phylum Chordata; class Actinopteri; order Cypriniformes; family Catostomidae; genus Moxostoma; species Moxostoma hubbsi. The sequence goes on along the minus strand of JAVLUX010000012.1, from coordinate 38,246,107 downwards.
ATACTTTTGGTGTCACTGAAAATTTCCCTCAGTGTCTGGACTTACAGCTTCAGCAAGACATACAAGTGCAGATTCCTGAACAGCACAGGCCTGCTAAAACTCGTTCAGCAACATTACTGTATTGTACTACATGCAACTGACTTTATACTGTATATACTGTACAAATCCAAAACTTCAAAGTATAGTGTAACAATCAATATACTATGTATCTAATAGAGGATTAAATAAATCTCACATGGTCAAGATGGCTCAGTGTTTATGAGTGCTTCTATGTGTTTACCTTCATGGCAGGAAGTGTGCTGGAATATAAATGGTGCCGTTTCTGTGACTAAATTATAAATGATAACTTGAAGACAATTACTGTCACAATAAAGAAGATACAAATTAACATGATCAGAAACCATACTTCTATTTTAACTAACCAACTAACTAACTAACTAAATAAACAAGTCTACTTTTCTCCTTTCATTAGTTTACCTGTCATAATCAAGTCTATCAGGTGGAATCAAGTGGATGTTTATCTAAAGGACTGAACTTACTGACTGAACTGTTTTGTCGCTGTGTTTTCACCTCTTGACAAAGGTCTAAATCTGAGATGGCATCATCAAGTCTCAGTTGTCTGGCCATAATCATAATGCAGTATTCCTGTGCAAGCATAGAAATAATAAATTCATATATTACAAAAAGTAAAAGAGAGGTTTTTAGATAAAGAAAAGAATAGTATGAAAAAGAATTAATTTGGATTACCTGTGTGGAATTCTTAACATGATTTATGCAAGTAGGACATGTACTGTATATACAAGGGGTGCAGTGTTCAAGATGATGCCTTGTTGTCAAGTGAGGGGGTCTGTGTTGACTATTTGCTGTTTGATTACTTTCAGTGCCATTGTCTTTCTCTGTTCAGCCAGCAGGGAGCCTATCCCCTCATGAGCTGCTGTGACATACTGTGGCTCCTCTGTTCTTCTCTCCTGCTTTTCATATTTACCTCTGTCTCTTTTCTCTCCATGTACCTCTTCTCTACCTCTCCGGGCACAACAAGCTCGATCCCACTCCCAACTACCAGAAAAGAGAGGGGGAGAGCGAAGAGGACACAATATAGATAGAAAAAGACTGCCTCTGCCCACAATCTAGGCAAAGGGTGGCTACTTTAATGAAGCTAAATATTAATAAATAGCTTTTATTTTTTTGGCCACAACACAATTATCATATTTCTAATTGTGTTATTTCATAGTTTTGAAGACTTTACTATTATTCTAAAATGTGACAAACACAAAGAAAGAGCAGATCTGTCCAAATTTGTGACTGGTAGTGTAATTATGCAAATCACGTTTTTATGTTTACTATGAGATAGTTAGCAGATGTCTTGAGGTGTCTATGTGGAGTTCTATGCTGCAGTTCTCCAGCTGTAACACAATTAAATTACTAATTTAACTATGATAAACAAAATGGAGCAATCAAAAAAAACTCAATGTTCATGTATAATTTGTATATATAATTCTACAATCAAAAATGTATTTTGAGATTTACACATATTAATTTCTTAACAAAATGCCATCAAATTGAAATGAGCAATCTTCAACAAAATAAAGACTAACCAAAATAATTCATTTTATTTATTAAATCTGGTTGAAAATTGCACAATTAAATTTGATGGAATTTTGTTATGAAATTAAAACGTGTAAATCTTAAAAATAGGTTAAAATATTTTTTTGAGTGTGATAAAGTGTGGTTGATGCAGACTAAACCCTAGTAAGGGTGTGTTTACCTTGGTTATTATATTTTGTCAGCATAACCAGTGTGTTTCTCGACTCTTCAAAGCTGGAGCTAGCAGGGCTGATATGGGTGATCATTACTATGTGACTATTTCCACTTAAAGCATCCTGAAATTCACACCAGAACTTATTGCAACTGTTTTTCCGCACAAAAGGATGGCTACGCTTCTGTTTTTCATGCAACAAAAGTGGATGGTGATTGCCATATGATAGCTTTGTTTAAGAAACCAATCAAACTTTAAAATGTTGTTCTTAAAGGGATAGTTCACCCAAAAATGAAAATTCTCTCATCATTTACTCACCCTCATGCCATCCCAGATGTGTATGACTTTCTTCTGCTGAATACAAATTATGATTTTTTGAAGAATATTTCAGCTCTGTAGATCCATACAATGCAAGTAAATGGGTGCCAAGATTTTGATGCACAAAGGAAGCATAAAAGTAATCCATACGACTCCAGTGTTTTAATCCATGTCTTCAGAAGTGATATGATAGGTGTGTAGAGGGACAGATTAATATTTAATTTACTTTTTGCCAGAAAGCCTTCTCCCTACCCAGTAGTGGGCAATATGAATATGAATCACCAAAAACTCAAGAAGAAGAATGTGTAAGTGAAAGTTAAAGTGGAGATTCACTGACCATGGAAGATAAATTATAGTAAAAAGGACTTAAATCACTTTAACTGATAATCTTCCCCTCTCTCAAATCTCATTTGTGGTTGCGTTATTTAATTCAACATGAGTGTAAATGCAATTTGTGGTTTCCGCCAAAGGAGAACAGTATCTCTGAATAACGACTCAGTTTCTCTACAGAGTTTTTTTTTTTTTTGGTAGATGAAATAAAGCATTCATATGATGTCTGAGAGGACGAAAAGCATGAAAAGACAAAGAAAAGTTAATGTAGTGTGCATGTGAACATTTGACCAAATGAAGTGTACAAACTTTGACATTGAGGAAGGCCTGTGCACCGAAACGACTGTTTCCATTCCCCCATAAAGTTATGTAATAAAAACATACCACCCATCCCCCCGGAATCTAAGCCCCCTAAGAGTGCGGATCATCTCTTCGTTGTATTACAAAAGCAATATAAAAGTCAGTCATGTTAATCAAATCTATCATCAAGATTAGTATGCATTTGTACCCCGGTTCATCTGATTCTGAAGCCTAGAGACGCATCTGAAGTATCCGGTAATAACTATAACTGATGTTATTTGCCTTCAGAAATTCCAAGAGATGACTCATTTGAATCAATAAGAACCCGATGAAAGGAGTTCCAACTTGGCCTCACTGATAAAATAATTTAGTTATACAAATTAGGTGTTAACTTTGTACTTATATATATATATATTGAGGTTGAAAGCGACTGGGTTAAGTGAATGAAGTAGGGGGGCGTTCATCAAAAAAAGGTTGAGAACCACTGTCCTATGCCTTCAGAAGACTTGAAATATGATGCACAAGTTGCATAGACTAATTGTCAGGATACGTTTGGGTGCTTTTTTGCAATTTAAAGCAGGAACTAAAAACAGTTGAAGGAGAACTATTTACCATGGTGAAAATAAGGCCTTAAACTTTAATTAAATGCAAGTAAAACTAATCTCAGAATTAATTATTTTTGACAATATTTAGGCAGCATGCATTAGACAAGGGATGGTCTGCTGAGACAGATTCTATTCAATATGCATGATAAAAAAACTATAATGAATATTATTAACAGAACATTATTGCATAGGAAAAATATGTCAAATAAGTGACAAGCCTTGCAATATGAGCTTGTAACTTTAAGTGCAGAGTCTGGCCAATGGATGCAGTGGTAACTGAAGCCAATTTACAATCCTCATCGATGTCATCCAGAAAATCCTCCATATCGCTGAAAGAAGGCTCCTCATCTACATCAAATTAAGGTTCAGCCGCAATGTTTACCGTATCTTGCATGTGAAGTGTTGGAGTCGGTTCGTTTGAACGCGGTCTGTTCGTTTTAGTAAGATAACTAGTGGAAATGCGTAAGTTGTGGATACCTCCTAAGCGCGCACTGCGCAGTTGGCGTCCAAAGTAACCATGCTTGGGTTACGCTGTTGGAGAACATTAAAGAGCGCGCCATTTGCGCACACACAGGAAGAGACGTCAAGGCTAAGATCGCAGACACCAATGCAATTTTCAGCACGCCGTAGCGGAAGTAAGTGCAGACAACGTGCGCTACGAAGCTATTGTTAATGTAAACATTAGAAAATATATGTATTCATTTATAGTAAAATTAGGAGTATGAATTGTAGATGTTTTACTATTGTTTTGTTGCTTACTAACACGTTTAAATGATGGGCACTTTTACCTTATTGTTATTGTCTCATCATAGTTTGTAAGACTTATTCTTGTAAGATTTTTTTTCTAAAATGAACCTCAATATCATACACATGGATATTAAAGTCTGCCTGCACCAAAACTTCCAAAACGTTACTTTATTTATTAGAATACCCCGTGAAAGTACACTAAATTCTTACACTTAGTGTCTCTTTGTTCTGTGGACTGCTACTAGTGTACTAGGACAAAGTCTTTTATTTTTTATAGTCTCTGTCTAGATTCAGATACATTTGTCATGTTTTATGTAGTAATATTCATATGTTGCTATGTTTTTGTTGTTGAGCACACCGAACCTAAACAATTTTTTAAGGCAGTAAAATATATCATCTTGATTCTTGCATGTTGTTGGCACTTCTCAGGGGATCCTATGTGTAGTAATGATCCTGGGACTTTGGTACTATGGACAGTGACAACATATCTTTGCTGCCAGCGGTCTGTGTGGTCCTTGCCGACTCAAGGCAACCTCCACCCGATGACACCTCTTTAGAGAAGCTGCTGGATTGGTTTAAAGAGCTGCCCAGCCAAAGTGAGTCACATTCACTTAAACTGACACAAATGATCAACTTTTGATTTAAGAGTTGTATATTGTAAAATAAAACCTACTGTAGGTTTTGAGGGATATTTTGTTGGTATGTCCTGAATGATTGCCAAGCTATTCATGTAAAAACTTTAGTGGCTTTATTGCACACACACACACACACACACATACATACATATATATATATATATATATATATATATATATATATATATATACATATACACATACACACACAATGGTGCTCAAACACCTAATCTATATGATATTTGTTACTTCAGGTAACGGAGAGTGTCTTGTTCAGCAGCAGCCATGCCTCTTGGACTTCATATCCAGTGTACTTAAATGTAAAACTACAGATCCTTCTATCCTGTCTTTCACCCTCAAACTCACTGGTCTTTTGGCAGCCACCAAAAAAGGCTTTGACTTGCTTGAGGTGAGAAACAATATTGTTTTTAATCATGACTTTGGTGACCCATGATAACATAAAGATTAACCATAAATTCCTGTTTGCCCCCCCCTCCCCATTGTTTGCTGTTTAAATAAGCATTGCATTTACGACATGGTCTCCAGGTACATTCTGAATTCTTGTTTTTCTGTATTCTTTGTTTTGGGATTGATCAGAAGGCAGATCTGTTGGTCTGTGTGTTTGAGCGGGAAGACTGGTGTGTGTGTGATATATGGGAAGATGCCTCCGTGCGCAGTAGTTGGCTACAGGGACTGTTGAATATGCTGAAACATCAGCAAGCCCTGGAGTTCATCTGTGAAAAAGGTTTCACTCAAACACATACACACATATTTCAGTATTAACATTCTTAAAGTGAGTAAATAAGACAGAGTTATGGTCCAGTAACTGATTACTATTACAACATTATAGATGGTTTAAATCGCAAAGTAAAAATGATGATTTGACACTCTTATTTTTAATTTTTTACATTTATCTGGCGTGAGCTATTTAAAGAGACAAACCTTCCAACAAAGAAAAGATCAGTGATTGTTCCACGTGTTTTACTAGCTTTTACCTCAGTGAAAAACTTACCATCACACATTTAGCAAGGAAGCCAAATGTTTTGAAATAGTACAAAATAAAGTTTCTGGGCATAAATCAATATTTGTATTAATTCATCAGCCATTGACAAGTGAGCCAAATTAGAAAACAAAATTACTAGTGAGCCTGCATACATTCATGCATACATACACGCTGTCCATTACATTTGCATTTAGGTTCTTTACATACACATAAACACACTCAATAGCAGTGGATACTTGAAATTAATTAGATCCTGTAGTATATATTTTATATTTTACTTCAGTTTAAAATCTGTTCAACAATTTTGGGAATTCAGCCTTCAGTTTAATCATATGCCTTTTTATCCACAGTACTCATCAAAGTGATTCTCCATCTGCAAAACGACAGGAGTTTATTTGTCTCCTCTTTGGCAAAGCTGGTTTTAGTGCATATCCTAAATCTTCTCACGTCCTCAGAGATTACCAACAGCTGTGATGCTTCTATGAGCCCTGGTTTTGTCTCTGTCACCTCTGAGATTAATGGTGCCGTGGTTGAGTCGCTGAACTCAGAGGAACATCCTCTGGTCCTCCAGGGCTTACGGCTACTCTCATTGGTTCTTTCTCAGTGTGGAGAACCTATGAGAAGCATGCTATGGAAAGATGTGTTAGGGCCTCTGGAGATCTTGATTAGCAGGGGATCTGAATCATTGACGCAGCCTCTTATGACTGTCCTCCAAGCTGCTGTGAAGTGAGTTAAAATGGACACTTGTATGATTTACAAAATTTAAGAAAGGACTGTCAATAGATTACAATAATTAATTGAGATTGAGATATTAATTCACAATAATAAATTGCCTCTAAATATATGTGTTTCTTTCCTCTTGATGTACCTCTTTGATCTTTTTAGTAGTAATAGTACCATCGACGCTGTGTTTCACTCATAGAGGATATTTCATACTAGTTACAGATCGATATATTGGTCAGTCCGATTAATTGGATTGTATATTTCACACTAGTTACAAACTGATCTAACGGTCAGGCCTATTTATAGACTGATATATCGATCAGTTCTGTTGTAGTCAATATGATATTTCATATCTGATTTTCGGTCAATCCAAATAATTGACAGATATGATATTTCATGGTACTTGTAGTGCGATGTATCAAATCTGACGATTAATCGGCCTGACCGATATTTTAATTTAGAAATCAAATACAGATTTTACCAACATATAAATACATAAAACATTTGATTTAATGATAGCAAATAAGATGTAAACACATTTGCTGAGTTAAATGCACACTTATTTTACACAATATTTTCTGAAACCTCACAAAAATGTTACATAACTAAAAATCCAAACACCTAAAATTAAAAAAATGACATCTATTCATTGACAAAGTTTTTGGAATTTACACTGCCTATTACTAGTATAAAATATCATCGTGACCGATATATCGGTCTATAACTAGTATGACTTGGACATTAAGAATGTTTCTCTTAATTTACTGACAAATGAAAGCCCGGTTCAGGGATCTTCTAAATTGACGTTAAATTTGGCAGCCCTATATTTTGACGCATGTTACATTTCAAGTAGTATCCGTAGTAATCCTTTGGTAGCATTGCGATTTATACACTTATTGTAAATTGATTTGTCTGCAACAGAACATCTTTGCTCAGCCAGTCCGAGTGTAAAGTGGAGGAACTACTGGAAATCATATTGAGTTCTGGAAATGGAAAGGAATGTTTCAAGTGTGCTGCATTAATCATAAAGATGGAGAACTGGTAACTACAGTAGACACATTTTCACACTTACATAGAGCCACATATCTGAACAAGTATTATTGTATTTTTTCACACCATTTTTAATTCTCTCTTTATTTCTCTTTCTCCTTCCTCCCTTAGTCCTGAGGCTTTAATGCGGAAGGCCATCAATATAATCTTACATCCCCTGCCATGTGTGTCAACACAATCTCAAGATTCTGGTATCACACATTCTTAGAATTGTGTCCTTATGTTTTATTTGAAACCATACTGTTGCATTTAAGAGTCTTTATATCTCTTGCAGCAAAGGAGCTACATTTAGTCCTAGATGAGCAGCTATCCCAGAAGGCCTCGTGTATTTCCCTGCTCATGCAGAGTTTATCTGGCATAGAAGAGCTGGCACACAATGTAAGTAGATCTCTACTTCACTCCACTGTAACTCCTTTAACACTCTACCAAAGAGTTTGATCTAACAGATTTCATTCCTCAAAGTAATTCCTTTAAATTTGCTCATAAACAATGTTTTTGTAAATTTTTTGTAAATCAGTAAGTTCAGAAGTTGCCGTTCCTTGACACCTTGCATCAGCATTGAAAGCCTTTCCTTTAAAAATGGATAAATATCCAAATTTATGGTCTAAATGTGCTTGTATGCCATTTTAAATGGTTTCCTCTTTTCCTTTCTAAGAAATACATCTTTAAAGACATTTCCATTCGATCAGTCACCTCCTCTGTGATGGTACTTCTGAAGATTTGCCTTGGACATTGCCCCTCCTCTACGCTGCATATTAATGTTTTTACTCACATGATTGGCTGCTTCAAGGTTCAGAGGTGTGGCCTGGATACATTAGGTGCCCTCAGCATATATGAAGGTGAGGACTTTATGTTGATGTCTGATATAACTTTGTTAATTAACAATCAACATCAGGTAGTGTTGTATATGCTGTTGCATTTTTACATCATCACTTTAGTTTTGTCCAGGGAAATCTGGCATCAGTGATGATTCATATCGAATGGCTTTAATATTTGAATCTCTCTGTGCATAGAAAATATGGATATAAGGCAGGAGGTATTAGCTGTCCTCTTTGAGTATCTACAAAGCCCAGATTCGCATGCCACAGTGAGTATGAACACAGCCTTTAATAATATGTTAAGTCACATCAATATTAATTGATATTAGATCTTTGCCATTAAAGCTCATTTGCTGTTAAAACCCCTTATTTACTGTGATTTCTGTGATTCCCAGGTCTTGAAGAAGGCTTTTTTGGCTACTGTGAGGTGGATTGGTGTGTGTTCAGCTTTCCCAGATCTGCTGCAGTTTATTAGTCATGGTGAGAAGCGCTTCAATGTTAGAAAGTAACTCAACAAAATTCCCGCAAGTTGGAAGACTACTGAAATAACAATAGTGCTCGGCCACTTTTCAGCTGACTTGGTTCCAAAAGTATCGCTCCCTTTAATTTTTTGCAAAGGGATTTCCAGGGAAAATAATTTTATATAGGTGTTCTAAGTCATGAAACCAAATTAGCCAACTCTCAGGTGAATCACAAACATTACAGACTTTTAATTTTACAAATGTACAAGACTGTGTACTTAAAGTCTTTCATGAGGGAATGAACTACAACCCCACAAATCACTGCAAATTACATAATTAGAAAATGATTATAATATAAAAAGATTGATTTAAAGTTATTGATTAGAACAATATAAACAATGAAATTTTTTGTGCAAAATGTTCAAAAATATGCAAATATACAAGTGCATCATGGGAGTGGGCTGCAGGGCTCAATTGGTGCTTGCTGTTGTTCTCTTATTGGTGGAATGTTTCCCTTCAGGTTCTTGGATAGTGTAGTTCTTCAGAATTACACATTGTAATCAGTAACATAATTGACATAAATTTTTGTGTCAAGAGACCGACCTCTGCAACATCTTAACCCATCTGTGTTGCACATTGTCTATAACAATGTTCCGGCACCCTCCACGCATCAAACGAAATTACTGGATTTCACCCCTTACCCTATTCTTGCCACCCCGGACAAAAAATCCTGGACACGCCCCCGCTTATTGCCAGTCACTCGCTGGCCAGGACAGTTCACACACCTGATGTTAAGAGGTTGAAATCCATTGCAGGATTTAAGACGGGGTCATGTGATCTTTTACTCGCAGAGAAAACTGATGGAACAGTGCATGCAAGATGCTTGATACATTTCTAAAGCAAAAACCGTGCTATTTAAATTGCTTCACTATCACCTGTGCTGATGAGGAGAGAAGCTGACAGCTACACACTAATAGAAGTAGATATATCTCTCATTCTGGACCAGTAACTTCCAGCTGTGGTTATAGTTCAAAATTCAAATAAATAGTTATGGCATAGATTAATTTGAAATGAAAATTAAATACTATTAAATGATTTACAATGCTTTAAACAAACAAACATAAAAACATATATGATTAGTTGAAGTAATAGTATTCAGCGTCTTTTGTTGGATGAACAAATATTTGTATTCTTGTGTTTTTAAGAGATTTTTTTTTTTTTTATAAGGTTCTAAAGAAAGAAACCAAAAATTGTGATAAACGGTTCTGTAGTTTAGAAGATTATCTAATCTTGTGGATATTCCAAGTCATGTTCACAGTTCATACTGAATGAAAAAGGCCAGTTTATGTAATGTGACTCATTCTGATTTTTTCAAAACTGCTCTTAAATAAAAAGCTGAAAGGGAAAAAAATAGAGTAAAAAAGGAATTTGGAAGAAATTGGAGGAGAATCGTTTTAGAATCAAATCATTAACCTTTGAAACGTAATCGAATCGTGAGGCCAGTGAAGACTCACACCTCTAATATACGGTCATGAAATAAGTGTGTGTGTTCTGCAGACCTCTTCCCTGTATTGGAGAAACGCATGTGTGATCTACGGTGGGAAGTGAGGGATTCCACACTAGAGTTCATCACCCATTTGACCACAGCCCTTTATGGTATAGCAAGCATTTTTATTCCTCCATTTATTTACAGTTAACATTTCATTTATTTCTCAGCATGCATGTAATATTGTTCGTAAAAGCTATTTTTTCTTCTCTCAGGTAACAGTGGTTACACTGAAGCTCTGCACACCAGTGGCATGGTCTCTGTTCTTCTCTCCTTATTGGCAGACGTAGAAGGCTATGTCAGAGCTAGTGCTGTCACTGCTGTAGGAGAGGCAGTTATCTCCTCTTTCCAGCAGGCGGAACTTATTATCAATACCAACCTGCAGGTGAGACAGCAAATCATTGGCCTGGTTCACACTGCGCACAATTACAATATTTAAAAAAATGTTTATCTGATCTTTTGGACTGAAGCTCCATACTGCAACTGAAACTGCATTCATTTGTTTGGTAATCTATTTTGGTTTGGTGTTGAAATTAAAAGATAAACTGAAAAATGTCTCTTCTCTGTACATTATGATGCTGAGCTCATAAGGAGGTGTTATTGCATATACAGTGAGGAAAATAAGTATTTGAACACCCTGCTATTTTCCAAGTTCTCCCACTTGGAAATCATGGAGGGGTCTGAAATTGTCATCATAGGTGCATGTCCACTGTGAGAGACATAATCTAAAAAAAAAATCCAGAAATCACAATATATGATTTTTTAACTATTTATTTGTATGATACAGCTGCAAATAAGTATTTGAACACCTGTCTATCAGCTAGAATTCTGACCCTCAAAGACCTGTTAGTCTGCCTTTAAAATGTCCACCTCCACTCCATTTATTATCCTAAATTAGATGCACCTGTTTGAGGTCGTTAGCTGCATAAAGACACCTGTCCACCCCATACAATCAGTAAGAATCCAACTACTAACATGGCCAAGACCAAAGAGCTGTCCAAAGACACTAGAGACAAAATTGTACACCTCCACAAGACTGGAAAGGGCTACGGGGAAATTGCCAAGCAGCTTGGTGAAAAAAGGTCTACTGTTGGAGCAATCATTAGAAAATGGAAGAAGCTAAACATGACTGTCAATCTCCCTCGGACTGAGGCTCCATGCAAGATCTCACCTTTTGGGATCTCAATGATCCTAAGAAAGGTGAGAAATCAGCCCAGAACTACACGGGTGGAGCTGGTCAATGACCTGAAAAGAGCTGGGACCACCGTTTCCAAGGTTACTGTTGGTAATACACTAAGACGTCATGGTTTGAAATCATGCATGGCACGGAAGGTTCCCCTACTTAAACCAGCACATGTCAAGGCCCGTCTTAAGTTTGCCAATGACCATTTGGATGATCCAGAGGAGTCATGGGAGAAAGTCATGTGGTCAGATGAGACCAAAAATAACTTTTTGGTCATAATTCCACTAACCGTGTTTGGAGGAAGAAGAATGATGAGTACCATCCCAAGAACACCATCCCTACTGTGAAGCATGGGGGTGATAGCATCATGTTTTGGGGGTGTTTTTCTGCACATGGGACAGGGCGACTGCACTGTATTAAGGAGAGGATGACCGGGGCCATGTATTGCGAGATTTTGGGGAACAACCTCCTTCCCTCAGTTAGAGCATTGAAGATGGGTCGAGGCTGGGTCTTCCAACATGACAATGACCCGAAGCACACAGCCAGGATAACCAAGGAGTGGCTCTGTAAGAAGCATATCAAGGTTCTGGCGTGGCCTAGCCAGTCTCCAGACCTAAACCCAATAGAGAATCTTTGGAGGGAGCTCAAACTCCATGTTTCTCAGCGACAGCCCAGAAACCTGACTGATCTAGAGAAGATCTGTGTGGAGGAGTGGGCCAAAATCCCTCCTGCAGTGTGTGCAAACCTGGTGAAAAACTACAGGAAACGTTTGACCTCTGTAATTGCAAACAAAGGCTACTGTACCAAATATTAACATTGATTTTCTCAGGTGTTCAAATACTTATTTGCAGCTGTATCATACAAATAAATAGTTAAAAAATCATACATTGTGATTTCTGGATTTTTTTTTTTTTAGATTATGTCTCTCACAGTGGACATGCACCTACGATGACAATTTCAGACCCCTCCATGATTTCTAAGTGGGAGAACTTGCAAAATAGCAGGGTGTTCAAATACTTATTTTCCTCACTGTATATTTAAATATTCTGTGCAATGTGTATAACTTTGAATTAGTGCCGAAGTGTGTTATTTCGGCACCACAAGCACAAATGAACCATTTTTATATATATAAAAATAAACCATGTTTTCAAAACAGCATTACGAATAAGCCCCCATTTGCTGTTAACTTAACAAACAGATTGTCCTGCAGCCAACTCACGCCATTGGTTGAGCCAATGTTGTTGTTTAAGGCTGAACAGGCCTCTCCAAACAATATAATTTTTATAGCGCCATAATATTTACAGAAAAATACTGTGCTTTACCACATTTAGTGTGGTTAAGTATATGAAAATAAAATGTAAAAAATGTAACACAATCATGTCCCATGACCCATACATAAATTCCTACTTCCATTGGAGCAATTCAGCTATTTGAATAATGATATATATTAAATAATTTATTCAAAATCAATTATTAAATCAAACTTAGTCTGCACATCATGCAATTAATTAGATTTAATAAATTATATATTGTCAGCCCTGCTTTGAATACATGTTGTATGCTAAATTATATGAAAAAAAAAACGTTCTGGCTAAAACACATTTTAATTTAGACTTTTGATTTGGTTTTGTAAAATTTGATGTGGGTTTAGGTCACTAGTGTGAACAAATCCATTCTACCCTTAGGACTTTATCAGTGATGTAATTTTAGCCCATTGATCATCTGAATTATCGGATGCTTGTTAGCATCGCCATTTTATTTAATCTCATGTTCTTTATGACTTTAGGGCAAGGCTTTGACCCAAATGATGACCATTCTCTCTGAGGACACAGAGGGCTTCCCACGTAGAGCTGTGGTCAAGGTCTTCACATCATGGCTCAAAGGGCCACATCCTGTTACAGCCTTGGACCAATCCCTGAGTGCCGTCCTGTCACTGGGAGGCAACGACTTTGACTGGGAAGTCAAAATGCACACGCTGGAGCTAGCAGAGGTGCTCATGGAAAAGACACTGACTTGCTGTCCATACACAGTCCAGATCTATGGTTCCTCTGAGAAGACACACTTGACGCAAGAGTTGAGCAAACTGAAAGAATATGGGCTGTTTGACTTACTGTTTAACAGTTTGTTTGACTGTGACAGACCAGTGTGTGAGAGAGCCTGTTCACTCTTGCTTAAACTCAGAACTCTTATATTTGAAACTGCAGACATTGATCAAGGTGTTCTTGTATTGGCTGTATGTGGGAGCAGATGGGGAGATGAGGTTCAAAGTATACATCTCAACAAACTACATGCAGAAGGGTCTCCATGTGTAGCAAATGGACTCAACGTGTCTGGTGAGAGAATTGATGCCATCAAAGACATAAGCCTAACCAGGATACTCCAGTTACTAGATCTCAACGAGATGCAGATGACATTGTCCTTGAGTAGTGATCATGTGATCAATTCACCCCGATCACTAATGGAGGACATTCTTACTGCAGCCCAGCAGAGTGAGGAGAATATTGTAGATTGCTATTGATAAAATATTAAGCTTTTCAATACGCCGCAAACAATTTAATAAATTATATAAAATGATGATGCCTCATGTTTTACATAAAATAATATAAAAATCACTTTTAACTGGTAAAATGGTGGTAAAGCCATACACACATTCTGTTTATAGAAGTTTTTTAAATGAGTGTATTTTGTGTCGCTTAAAGGGATAGTTCACCCAAAAATGAAAATTCTCTCATCATTTGCTCCCTCATGCTATCCCAGATGTGTATGTCCATGAGAATGTGATCAGACCTTTGTAGCCCCAAAACATCACATAAAGGAAATATAAAAGTAATCCATATGACACAAGTGGTTAAATCCATGTCTTCAGAAGCAATATAGTAGGTGTGGGTGAGTCCCTTATTTTTTTCGCCACTTTCAATTTTAGATGTGAAAGTAAAACTAAACAAGCGCCACATGTGGCTTTTAGATGTAAAAGTTAAAGTGGAGATTTAGAGTAAAGGAATTATTTGAATTTTGATCTGTTTCTCACCCATACCTACTATATCACTTCTGAAGACATGAATGGGTCATATGGATTACTTATATGTTTCCTTTGTGTGATTTTCGGAGCTACAAAGGTCTGATCACATTCTCTTGCATTGTATGGACATACAGAGCTGAGATATTTTTCTAAAATAAAAAAAGCAAAAGAAAGAAGGTGAGTACTGTAAATGATGAGAGAATTTTCATTTTTGGGTGAGCTATCCCTTTTAAGAACAGGCCATTTAAAAAAAAATTAAGTGTCACATAATATGGAAGCAGACAGCAGCTATAAACAGAAGTAGTCAACTGTAGCTAAGTTACAAAATGCAATGTATAATAAAACTCAAAATGAAACCGAAATGCCTCTTTACACTAGTTTAAGAATTTGTTTTCGTTTCTCTCGAGACTGTGGTACTTTTGAACCTGCTATGAAATAATAAATAAAACAAATAAATTATGACTTTTTCATAATTTGAAAAATAAATGTTGTGATGTTAGAACTATAAAGTTGCAATTGTGAGATATAAATTGACAAATGTTAGTTTAATTTGTGCAATTGCATCTTCATATCTTGCAACTTTATTTCTTGTATTAAGTTGCAATTTTGAGTTTCTGCTGTTTTTATTTCTCAGAATTGCAACTTCATATTTTTATATTTTATACTTTAAAATTGTGATTTTGATTTTATATCTCATAATTGCGAGTTTATGTCATGGAGTTGCAAGTTAATTTCATACAGTTGTGACTTAATATCACAATTGTGAGATATAAAGTGAGAATTACCTCTTTTATTTTACATGCCATGATCTGACCTCCATATGAGCCAGTACGATAGACAGTGGCATGCAAAAGTTTGGGCACCCCTGATCAAAATTTCTGTAGCTGTGAATAACTAAGCGAGCAAAAGATGACCTGATTTCCAAAAGGCATAAAGTTAAAGAGATCAGTTCATCTTCTACTCACTTAACTATTCACAGCAACTGAAATGTTGACTAGGGGTGCCCAGACTTTTGCATGCCACTGGATCTCCGAAACTGGTAGTGGACAGTCAGAATATTAACATTTAATCATCTGTAATGGAATATTTAATGTTGATCAGCTCTAAGAGGTCTGGGAGGCACTGAGGTCCAACAAATTTAAAGCAGCATGATTACCTGAGTCACCAATGAGTAACAAATCATTTGCTAAACTTAACAGAGCTGGCTCTACTATGACCAGCCCTAAATCAAGATTGAAACTTGTCTAAGACATTGACAAAACAGCTGAGATAAAACTACTTTCTCTAAAATCTTGGAAAGACTTGGCAGCTTGGAGATCGGACGATAATTCTTCAGATCCAAAGGATCTAAACTTGGCTTCTTCAAAAATGGGGCATGAAGAGGGCTGTATACAGGAGATGCCCTCGCAATTTGACAGATTTGGAACTCTTCTTTGCAAAAACGTCAAGATGTACCAAGCTAATAGACTCTTATCTAAACAGACTGAGTGATGTAATAAAATCAAAGGGTGCTTCAACTAAGTATTAGTTCAGGGATCTGCACACTTACGCAGTTAAGTTTTATTTATAATTTTTTTCTCAGAAATGTCACTTTGGTTATCAGTGGCATTGCATATGTTGCAATTATTACATTTAAAGGTGCATCAATTCTCATGATGTGAAGAAATGATTCATCTTAAATTGTTTTACATTACAAAAACCTGCTGTTTTAACAGGGGTGTGTAGACATCATATCCACTGTACCTCTTGAAATTAGATTTTCTATTTTAAAATCGCACTTAAAAACTTTTGTTGATGTTGTTTTCATTGGCTTTTAATACTTGATGGGTTACTGGGTGTTTTTTTATTTATTATTTCTTACGGTTTTGGTTATTGTGTAATGTGTTTATAGTTGTTTTTATATTTTATTTTCAATGTACAGCACTTTGGTGCTACAGTGTAGTTTGAAAGTGAAAATAAAAAGAATAAATAGTTTTAAAACTTATACAAGTATAGATGTTGTTTTGATGTTGATTATTTGGTTGCGTAGCTTTTGACTACCAGCAGTAATGAGTAATTTATTAAAATGGAAGTTAATAGGAGAATTACTAGAAATTCTCATTTTAAATATTTAAAAAACATTAATGCAATATTATATTCAAAAGAATATAATATGTCAAATAAACCTTGATAAAACATATATCTTCACATGTATCACAGTGGTTTAGCTGTAGTTAATGTATATTTTGAAAATCCTAAATTGTTAATAAAAACAAAACTGACATCATACATAGCATTTATATTTTTCAGTTAACATGCCAAAAATATAGATATTTTATATGTATATACAGCTAAGAAGGTAACAAAGAGATACAATATGGTTTTTGATGAAAAAAGTTGTATTATAAATGCTTTATAAGATGAAAGCTCCACCAGGTCAAAACTGACCCGTGAATGCAAAAGGTGTATGCAGATTTTGAACGCAATAGAAGGGTTAAGTCCCTGACTATCACTGTCATAACCATTTTAAGAAGATAAAAATAGAGATTTGTGTTAAACTAACTAGTGGTTGTGGTTTATTTTTCGATTATTATTATTGTTTAAATTTACAATTTAATTTATGATTGATTTATATTGGTATTTTTCCACCTGTTGTCAGAGTAATTTTTAAGTCGAGATGGTGGAAGAAGTTGGAGAGATTGGATTTGGTATGATTTTTTGACTACATTATTATGATTATATTTTTGTTTGAAGTGCAATATGAATTTAGAAATATATTTGGTTGAATTTTTTCATGTTTCAATTAATTAATTAAAAAAACATTCCGTCAGATTCGACCGCTAGAAGTGAAGTTTGTGCCAATTCAATCACTGTTAATCCTAGCCATGATTTGTTTGTCTGTAGATGGAAACGATTAATAATACTTACATTATCATCAGAATTTGGATGTAAGCTCCATTAAATTATAATCACATTTTCCATGCATATGAAAGGAGCATGTCACTGTCATGGAAATATGCCTGGCATTCATCAAGGATGCAGTTTTTGCACAAAAGAACATCATTTTAAATTTATTGCATACAGTCCATTTACACTACTAACTTCTTATGAATGTGATGTCTTTGTTTATATCACTGGTGCTTGAGGGAATGGATTATATAATAAGATGCAGATGGTGGAATAACCGTAGAAGAACCTCCAAAATAAATTGCACTTGATCCAGCTCATTTGCGCATTGCTCGGGTGATTTCGCCAAACCAATTGCACCTAGACTTAGCGCATGCTTGCACAAAAATACCAAAACTTCATGGACATGCCCACTGACTTTGCACTTATGACTTTAAACGCTGCGCTTAGCATTAGCGCTCTTAAAATATGGCCCAATGTCTCTTACCACTGTTATGTCGATGATACCCAGTTGTATCTCCTAGTGATAATTCTGTCATGTTATCTCTGTTTGAGTGTTTACAGTAAATTATATTAAAAGTTGGATAGATGCCAATTTTCTCCAGCTTAATCACACAAAGACAGAAGTCTTAATCTTTGGCCCTAACGATTTTACTGAATTCTTCAGTAAAAACCTTGGGCATTTTTCTGCTAACTCAAAGACTTAGACAAGAAGTCTTGGTGATATATTTGATTCTGCTTTCAAATTTGATAAATAAATTCTGTTGTAAAAGCTAGTTTCTTCCAACTCAGGGCTATTGCTTAATTGAAATAATTTCTGTCTTTTTAAAATCTCTTCTTGACTTTTGTACTATTTTGGACTATTGTAATTCATTGTACATGGAAGTTTCTCAATCATATGTATCATGCCTTCATTTGGTGCAAAACGTTGCAGCCAGGCTTTTGACTGCAGCCATGAAAAGAGACAGGATATCACCTGTAATGGCTTCTCTTCATTTCTGTTAAATGGTTTTATTAGTTGTTTTTAAGGGGTTCCATGGACTGTCTCCTCCTCATATTTCTGACCTCTTAACTGTGTATCAACCCTCCAGGCCTCTTAGATCATCAAATGATATGCGTCTTGCAGTGTTGTAGTACTCGAGAACGGTCTTGCTCTCGAGATCTCGGTTTCATCTCGAAATTACCCGCATTTTTACTCGGTCTTGTCTCGGTCTCAGACAAAGAGGACTTTGGATTTTATTTCAAGACCGGTCAAGACCACGACTACGGGGATATCGCTAACTTACCTGTGCATTCTCTGATTTATTTGTTAACATGATTACTGTGATTGGATGTAAAACTTCCTGTTTCAAATGCAAGCAATAACTTGATTAACCCCCCCACCCTGCATTTTCTCCCCAATTTGGAATGGCTAATTTCCAATGCGTCCTCATGGTGGCGTAATGACCTCGTGGTGGCATAATGAGTCGCCTAAATCCGGGTGGCGAAGGACGAAACTAATTCTAATTGCCTCTGCATCTGAGACTGTAATTTTATCACTTGGCTTTATCACTTGGCTTGTTGAGCACATTACTACGGAGATATAGCACGTGTGGAGGCTTCAGGCCATCCACCGTGGCATCCATGCACATATGATCACTAAAAGCAAATTCTCCAGTTTTAAACAAGTCTTAAAAGATTCTGTACTGTACTGTAATCTTCACAGTGTTTTTGACATCAGAACCAGTGAATGGAGGCCTAGCGGCTGCTCCCGGGTCCTACTGCCTGCCAGATCCAATCTCTGTCTGTGTCTCGTTTCGAAGGCTGCGTGCTAGGTAGGACGTGTCCTTTGACCTAAACAAAGAAGCTGAACTGCTGTGGTCATTTTGCGGTCAGGTATTCTGTAACAATGCTGGCAATGACAGGCAGACAATGACGATGAAGTGAAGAACCCAGGTGAAGTTTATTTACATGAAGTGTGAAAACCAAAAATGTGACTAAAAAACATAAACATGAACTAAACTAGACTTGACTTGAGTTCCAAACAACGTTACATAAACACAATACCTGACAATGGACAAAGGCAAACATGAGGCTTAAATACATGGGCAAGGGACACACATGAAAATGATAACCAAAGACAAGACAAAACTGATAACAAGTTAACAAGACAATAAACCACTGAAAGCAATACATATGAACAAGGAGGAAACATGAAATCACATGACC
Organism: Moxostoma hubbsi; assembly: GCA_032164185.1. NCBI lineage: Eukaryota > Metazoa > Chordata > Actinopteri > Cypriniformes > Catostomidae > Moxostoma > Moxostoma hubbsi. The sequence continues at coordinate 38,226,519 of JAVLUX010000012.1, read as the reverse complement.
AGGGGACCACATGACATGGCAGGGAAACAGGAAATAACGACATGGGACTCATGACTATAAAACAGGAACTAAAACACATAAAACCATTACAATTCTACTTGCATAACTCAGAATACAAATACTCAATACTACATGTAGGCACAAGTAATTTAATGGCTTATGGACTGAGAGAAATTTATATACAAACTTTCCAATGCTTACCAAATGAAATTAATTTCCCCTTCTATATGTTTCTTGAATTTCAGAATCCTTCCAGAGAGAGTCAATAGCATTAACAAGTTTTGCCAAGGAATTCTTAACTTATTTTTAAATTCATGCACACTCTATACATAGAGAAAATTGTTAAAAAGGAATATGTACAGTTTAGTTATCAAAATGTATTCTTCTTAAAAGTACTGTGGCAGTACTATTGCACAGTTTGTGCGCCAGACAGTAATTCCATGGTATTGAAATATTACATACTGTGTGTGGTGAATCTGGTAAATAGGATGTTGCGAGACATCTAAATTCTGTTATTAAAATTACCATATTGTAGCTTACCTGTCAAGTAATTGGTATATGCTGAAAATATTAGTTGAAATAAGCATAGAAGTCAAAAGTGCGATTAATGCTTTTTGAATTTGATTTCAATACCAAGGGCATCAATAGTGAGAAGATCAATGCTACTGTATACCAGTTTCCACTAGATTTTGGAACATGGCTGCAGGGATTTACTTCCCAATAGACCAGGGTCTAAAAACGGTTCAAGGAATTAAAACAAAAACCAATACAAACTATTTATTGTTGTTGTTGCATGAATTACCTGAAAACGGGAATGAAAATCACATTCGGTCCCACATTTAGGTGTCTTTAACTACTATGCTGTTAATATATGACAATATATGTACTTACTATGCACATACGTATTGTTGTACATACATTTAAAGTACCTGCATTTAATTACATTTGTATTTATACTGTTAACCTTACCCAACCCTACCACGACTCCTAAACATACCCACACCTCAATCTCAGTAGCAGCAAATGTGAATCTAGTGAGAATTTTGCAGAACAACATGTAGTTACACAGTAAATCATTGTATTGTATATTTTAATGTTAATAAATATAAGTTAAAGACACTTATATAAAGTGTGAGCTCGCTTTCAATTGTTCCAGTGTGAAGCTTGTTTTTCCAAAACAGGTTCATTTTTTATCTTGTGCACCTGGAAGCACTGCAACTGGTATATCACACACCCTTAGCCCAGAGTACTCTCATTTGAAAAGAAAAGAAAACATTAGAGAAGAACGCTATTAACCTTTTTTTATTTAGTTCTAACCAGTTAGCATTTGGAAAGGAGGCTGCTTAACATCAGAACCAGAAAGAAAAAATACTGTTTCTGCTCAGAATGAAGCAAAATGAAAAACATTGAACTTTTAGTCCCTGCTCTAGACACAAGAGCATCATGTACATGGTCCGTGTCCAAAAACAAATGTAGTAGCCTATGTATGTTACTTTATTGATACAAATGTACTATGCAAATAATTTGCAGGCAGAGAGCTTTTCAGATTGGCTAAAAGCAAATCTCAGGGCACCATCAGTGATATTTGTTAGAATAGGAACATTATAGTCTATGCCTTGTATTTAAGAAATCCTCTCCCCTCCGTTTTTGTATCAACATGCCTCTGCTTTATACACCAATAACCACAATCCCACCCCACCATCTGAAAATATGAATATTCTGCCCAAAAATTTCTGTGTCATCACAGACTGATCACTGGCTCTTTCCCAGCCACCCCTGTGAAAAACTCCTGGCTTTGTCCCTATTTAAACTCTAAAACAATTTTCTTCGACCACTCGACCACTACTAATGTCAATCCTTCCCTGATCGTAATCAACCAGCAACCACAAAGGAAACAAAAAGTGGAGTTATCCTTTCAGCTCTTTTTTATTCGTTAAGAAATCAAATTAAGTCAAAAATCTGTAAGAGTAAAGAGAACATCACATAGAAACTTTCATTGCTCTGGCACCCAGATACATTCACTTTCAGTTTATTAATTCAATTTTCAATTCAATTCAATTTTATTTATAGAGCACATTCAAAAACCGCATTGGGTACCAAAGTGCTGTAATTGGAGTTACAAAAAATATAATCACATACATACAGCTTAAGAATGCAACAAGCATTTAAAACCAACAAAGACAGGATACGATAAATTGACCTAGTACAATTTATAATGCAATTAATTAAAAGGTCCCCTGGAAAGACACAAGAGAAAGAGATGATTTGATGGCCAATGGAAGCTCATTCCAAAGTCTAGGGGATGCCACCACAAAAGCTCTATCACCTATCACGCGAGATCGAGGGATTGACAGACAAAGCTGATCACCAGAGCGGATAAACCTTGAAGGTTGATGCAAACTTATCAAATCAGAGATGTACTCTGGTGCTAGACCATGGAGAGCCTTAAATACATATAGCAACATTTTGTACTGGATTCTGTATTGTATTGGTAACCAATGGAGGGAAATCAATACTGGGGTAATATGGTATCTTTTCCTTGTTCCAGTTAAAAGCCTAGCAGCTGAATTCTGGACCAGCTGCAGACGAGAGAGAGAGGCCTGACTTACACACAGATACAAAGCATTACAATAGTCCAAACGAGAAGACACAAAGGCATGCACAACCTTCTCCAAATTATCAAAAAAGAGGATGTTCTTCAACTTTGCTATAGATCTAAGATGGAAAAAAACATTTTAAACAACAGTATATATTTGTTGATCAAACTTGAGCTCAGAGTCAAAAATAACACATAGTTAGAGTTTAGAGTTTTTCACATAGGAAATTTTTTTTCCCTGGAAGCAATGACAAGTTGCCATCTAAATTTATCCCATTTGACCAAAAGGAATAAACTCTGACTTATCCATTATTTAATTGGAGAAAGTTGTTTGCCAACCAACAATTCACAGCCATGTATTTATACAGAGACTCAAAAGTGGGGTGCTTCCCATGTTTAATAGGAAAGTAAAGTTGAGAGTCATCAGGATACAGATGGTAGTGTATACCATGCTTATCAAAGATCTTTCCTAATGGAAGCATGTAGAGGGAGAATAAAACAGGTCCCAAGATGGAGCCTGTGGAACCCCACACGTTAAAGGAACAACTGATGAAGAACAGTTCTCTAAACAGACTGAAATTGTTCTACCCTTGAGATATGAAGAGACCCAATCCAAGGCTAACCCTTGAAGACCAACCTGTTCTCTTAGGTGATTGATAAGAATGTCATGATCGACCGTATCTAAAGCGGCACTAAGATCCAGCAGCAGAAGAGCAACAGGACTACCAGAATCCACACCAATAAAATATAATTAATAATTTATCGAGCATATTATTGATAGCTAAAAAATCATTTAATTGTGCAAGCACCATCTTCTCTAATATTTTTGACATAAAGGATAATTTTGATACAGATTGAAAGCTGTTCATATCAGATGAATCAAGGTTTGCTTTCTTAAGATGAGGCTGAATAACAGCATGCTTGAAGCAGCTGGGAACAATACCAGTGCTCAGGCTACTGTTGACAATAATGTCAAGTCAAGTCAAGTGGTTTTTATTGTCGATTCAACCATATACAGTTAGTACAGTACACAGCGAAACGAGACAACGTTCTTCCAGGACCATGGTGCTACATAAAACAATATAGGACAAACACTGAACCACATGAGACTACACAGACTAAATAAAGTGCACGTGCAAACGTGTGCAAAAAGTACGGGACAGTACAATAAATTACTAACAATGAACAGGACAATAGACACAGTGAGAGACAGTGCAGCGCCGACCAGTACACAGTAGTGCAAAAAGATGACAGTTCCTAAAACTGTAATGTAAACATAACATACTATGAGTTAGTGTTCTATGGACATGGCAGCTATTGAGGTAGCAGACAGTTATAAAGTGACAATAATTAAAGTTCAACTCAGGACATGTGTGTGTGTGTGTGTGTGTCAAACCAGTCTCTGAATATTGATGAGTCTGATGGCTTGAGGGAAGAAGCTGTTACACAGTCTGGCCCTGAGGGCTCGAATGCTTCAGTACCTCTTGCCAGACGGCAGGAGGGTGAAGAGTTTGTGTGAGGGGTGTGTGGGGTCGTCCACAATGCTGTTGTGGAACAGAACATATTTTGTGGAACAGAATATGTAACAGTATCATTGCTAAGAGGTAAGACCTGTGAGCATATACCAGAAATTTTAACAGTAAAATAGATTTTAAAACTGCTCACGTGTCCACCGAAAGGGAGATGGGAGTAAAGGCAACTGGATGAAGAAATGATATTATGGTAGAAAAAAGAACTTTAGCATTATGACAGTTATTTGAAATTATATTTGAAAAATAGCTTGATCTGGCTACTTTAACTGCTCTTTGAAATTTATTCAAAAAGTCTCTCAAAATTTCATAGGACACTTATAATTTATCTTTAAGCCACTTTCGTTCAGCCTTCCTGCACTCCTGCCTAAGAGCACGGGTATTACTATTCAACCTGGGTTGAGCCTTGACTTTTTTCTTCCTAATTTTTAACGAAGCCACAATGTTTAAGTTGCCAGAACATGACGAGTTGAACTGGGAGACCAACTCCTCAGGACCCATACCAGAAAATGGAGACTCCAGCAGTGATTTCAGTGGAGAAACATGTAAAGCAGCTGAAAAACTACTACTAGTAGAGCGAGTGATAAAACGAGATGCGACAGCAATGCGCCATCATTAACTTGATCATTGCATGAAAAATTAGGGTTAGAAATAACAGTCTTATGATCTGAGAACACAATGACAGCAATCTGCACATTGCTAATGGAAAAACCAAGAGATAAAACCAGGTCAGGGGTATGACCACATATATGTGTAGGGCCAGCAACACTCTGTTAATTTATTAGATTCTTTTGGTTTATTTGAATCTCTTTGAGCAGTGGTGTCAAAGGACAACACGTGAATATTAAATTGTGAAATGTGAAAATGGAGATTGACTGAGCAGGGAGGAGAACTCATAGTAAAACAGTACTTAACTATTTATCTGTTTCTCACCCACACCTATCAATCACTTCAGAAGATATGGATTTAACCACCAGAGTCATCTGGAGTACTTTTATTTGGCCCTTTTTTTGGATTTTGGAGCTTAAATATTTTGGCACCCATTTGGCATTGTATGGATCTACAGAGATGAGATACTCTTCTAAAAATCTTCATTTGTGTTCAGCAGAAGAAAGAAAGTCATACACATACATTATAATTTTTGAGCAAACTAACCCTTTAATGTCAATGTGCAATTTATTCCTAAAATAAAACATATTACTTTAGAGAGAGAGAGAGAGAGAGAGAGAGAGAGAACGAGCTACAGAAAGTAACATTATTTTACTGTATGGGTTTTCGCCATTTTAATATGATCTGTTTTTATTATTTTTATCAGATTTAATAAACATTATAAGACCAGAACAGTGCTTAGGCACAAAAGCTAATCAATAACATTTTTTTTTTTCTCCCAAATTTTGAATGCCCAATTCCCAATGCACTTTATGTCCTTGTGGTGGCATAGTGACTTGCCTCAGTCTGGGTGATGGAGGACGAATCTCAGTTGACCATCAATCTGCACATCACATGGCTTGTTGACTGCATTACCATGGAGACATAGCACACGTGGAGGCTTCATGCCATTCTCCGCGGCATCCATGCACAACTCGCCATGTCCCCCACTGAGTGTGAACCACATTATAGCAACCACGAGGTGGTTACCCCATGTGACTCTACCCACCCTAGCAACCAGGCCAATTTGGTTGCTTAGGAGACCTGGCTGGAGTCACTCAGCACACCCTGGATTCGAACTTGCGTCTCCAGGGGCAGTAGTCACTGTCTTTACTTGCTGAGTTACCAGGCCCCCCATAAGCATAATGACTATACTGCCATCTTACTCAAAAATGTTTTCATTATTTTGACTAGTTGTTTAACACATTATGGCATGAAAGGAAAACTTGGAACATATTCGAATATATAAAGGCAACATTAAATAGCATTCACAAACTATTTTAATTCCATTATGTGACATATTTCTGAGGGAAATGAGGGGGTGACACGCTCTAATAAAATTATTTTTCCACTGATCTGACTGGATTTTTCATTTTAGCAGTTTAAATATATTTGTATTATTCATTTCTTTAGGTATAAAACTTTTTAATATGAAAAAATTACTTATAGCACATTTCTATAAATTTCTTTTGAAACCATCCACTGAGAAGACAGAGGCCTGATTGTAGTCTACATATTTACATATTTTGTTTCGTGTAGCACATCCAATCTAAACTTTAAAAAAACTATGAGAATTGCTGTAAACACAAGGTGCAAGACTACAGAGGTTGCAGGGTCTTGCCAAGAAGGGAACCCCCGATCTGCAAAAAGTCTTGTGAGAGTTGAATGCCTTAACCACTCTAACCCTAACCATAATCCTACTTCTAAACCCAACCCTAACCTTAGCAGCAAATGTGACTCTCGCAAGACTTTTGCAGAGCAAGGCATACCTTCTAGACGCAACCTGGTTGTAGGGGTCTTTTGCATTTTCTGGTTATTACTGTGGAGCTGACAACGGCACCAAGTGTGGTCAACTGCCTGCTTTGCATATGCTTTTCACTAACTCAAGATGGTCCTTTTGAGGTTCCACTGCATTATTGTGTCTTTAACGTCACAGAAAACAAACCAAATGTTCTGTTTGTTCACTGTAGTGGTAAAGTGATGGAAAAAAAGCTGGCTGTGGATCATTCTCTGTCTGAAGCACTGGACTAAGAAAGCCTTCACATTCTCCAGCCTGTGGGGGTCACCTTGGAATTCAGGAAAGTTCTTCCGGATATCTCCATTTCTCACTTTCTCTTCCAGCAGGTCTGTTTTGTTGAGAAAGAGGATGATAGCGGTATTGTAGAAGAGCATGTTGTTGACAGTGTTCTCAAACATTATCAAGGACTCAACCAGGCGGTTAGTATGGTCATCCTCAATTCGTATTTGATCAAACTCGCTCGAGGATGCGATAAAGAGGATAAAAGTGATGTCATCAAAGTAATGGGACAATTTTGGCTTCCGAAAGCATAGGTCACCCACATCAGATATTATGAAGGAGATATTCTCTAACATAAAATAATGCTCTGCAATCGATTTTGTGGATTTGTGTGCATAAAGTATGTCCAGACTGCTCGGTAAGTAATTCTGTATGTGGAGAGAGATTGTGTGTAAGTAAATTAAAAAAAGAACAGACTTAATCCCATGCACACCATGGACATCACCTAAACATACTGAAGTCAGTGGAAAAACTCACCAGTTGGCCAATTCGATGAATGTTGTCAATGAAATATTGCACTGATTCACACTGTAAAAAATAAATAAAATAAATACAGAAAATGGCATGATGACCATTATTGTTTGATCTCGTTTTAAAAGCGACTACTGAATGCTCCAAAACCAGGTCAGTGCACATAAACACTGAAATTCATTGTTATCATATTATCACATACTGTATGTTACTATCATCATTTTGCATCTACAGTGTTTTGTCCTGCCTATGATAAGACATAAATAGATAATTAAAAATAATAAAAATTCTTGATAATGATTTTTTTGTGCATTAATGCAGAGTCATTCGAGAAAGCAACATCATGGGTTTTGAACCTTTGCAGACCCAGGAACCCTCAATATAAAAAGTAAGATTTTTTACTAACACTTAAAAAATAATAATAAAAAAAAATTAACATTTAATTATCATGACACTGAATATTAGTAAATATATCACTATTTAATGTTTAATTAAACAGTTTACATGATAAATCTGTGAATCAAATGCCCAATTATAAATTTCAATAGCCCAATTATAAATATGATCGCAAACAATTTGTCACAATTGCAGAATTTGCAAGATGAATAGTAATATATATATATACACACAAATAGATACTTATGGATTATATTTTGTCTGTAGGGACAAAACATTGATCTTTGCAGTATGTTAAAGTAAACATTAAATCAAAATTGATCCTATTAACTTTTCTTAATGTTCCTGGACTTACTGTGCATAAATAAAAATAATTAATTCTGCCTCATTATTCATGTGCACTTATAAATCTTCTGCAAATTGTAAAATAAATGAATATATCTGCTCCAGATCTTAATACAGCTGAAAAGCTGAATCTGAAAGAAGTTCACACCAGAAACAAACAAAGAAGACAAAAAAAAAAAAAAAACACTTACCAACTGAAATTCACTTCTCCTTTTATAAGTTTCTTGAATACCAGAATCATTCCAAAGAGAGACAATAGCACTAACATAGTGCTGAAATGTACATGGCTCTATATGCATGCTACAGATCTCAACAGACCTCACCAAAATCTCATTCACCTCATTGGCAGAGTTCTGCCAAGGAGTGCCAAACATAGTTCTTTTTTGAATCAACACTTGCATACCCTATATATAAAGAAAGAGAGAGAGAGAAACAATAAATGTTGAAAAGAAATGCATATTCAATTTAATTTAGAACTACATTTTAAAACAAAATTCTCAAGGATTCATAGTTGTCACAGTGGATATATCTCAATAACAAAAAAGGATTTTTAAACTACAAAAATGCTTGATTCCTATTGGTTTTAATGCCTTTAAAACTGCTGTAAATTAGAATAGGGGTGACCGGCCATGGAAGCAATTATTAACACTATGTCTGTCCACAAGCCGCTGTCAGTTTGGTGAGATACATACATAACCTAACAGGGTTACATATATAACCCTTCTCTTTCTAACATCCGTTTGGCATGTCTCTATGAGATGTGAACAACTTCAGTTTTGCAGATATGCTGTCCAAAGTAGACCATCGGTTTAGAAGTATTGTATGATAATAGCTCCAAATCATATTGCCACCAGGGAATAGTTATGGAACGTAATCTTATAAACCAGATTAAAACTAAGCTTGCTTATACATAAGTATCATGGCCTATTTATGCTGAGGACATTATGGGCCAGCAGAGGCTCTGTTCGTCTAGTCTGTAAAATCTCACAAATGTGTGAGGCGATGCCCAGCTCACCACAGCAAAAATGTCCTGGACTGGAATGCCCTTAAAACGGCTCCCATGAGGTGGCCGTGGCTCTGGTGGAATGAGCTCTCAAGTCCTCCGGAGGCTGCAGACAGGCACTATTATAATTCAATATAATAGCCTCCACCACCCTATGAGACAAATGCTGAGGGTGGAAGAGGTGCCCCTGCTCTGTGCACTAGCGGACCTGGAATGATGAAGAGGGAGAATAGCATTCTCCAAGTCATCCTCCTGATCATCTTCTGAAAGATGAACGCTCCACTCATCATTCTCATCTTCCTCCTCTCCTTTCCTTGCAACTTGAAGAGAGGGGGAAGCTCGGATGAGGCCTCCTCCATAATAACCCCCCAGGCACAGGACTCATGTGGTCACTTGGGGGATTCCCTCTCCAGTCTCCTCAGGCAGTGGAGAGAGAAAGGGGTCCCATTTGTTAGAGACCACGACTTGGACTCGCTTTTCCCATGCCCTGGACAGGAGGTTGCAGTATGGGCAGCAATCAGGGTTAGCTTAACCACCAGGCAGGTGATGCTCAGGGGGGTGAGTCCTTCGGCACAATCATAGCTTTGCAGGTGCAAAAGTTTTCTTTCCCCTTCTCACCACCATCGTCTGGTATAGAGGTAACCATGACTCACTATTCCTCTTTGATTCCGAAGAAAAAAATTTTAAAAAAATTCTTATATCATTAACTCACCCTCATACCATCCCAGATGTGTGACTGTCTTTCTTCAACAGAACACAAACAAAGATTTTTGGAAGAATTTTTTAGCTCTTTTGATCCATAAAATGCAAGTGAATGGGTACCAAATTTGTGAAGCTCCAAAAAGCACATATAGCCATCATATAAGTAATCCATATGACTCCAGTGGATTTATTAATGTCTTCTGAAGCTAAATGCTAGGTATGTGTAAGAAATAGATAAATATTTAAAACTTTTTTTTACTTAAAAAGTTTGCTTCTTGCCAATTCATAGACGAGGGTGGAGTTCAAACTGCTGCTCGTGTTATGTAAGCACTAAAGATTCCTCTGCATAGATATTCATACATAGATACCTTATTAGCAGATGTTCTTATGGGCCACGATACTATTCAGCAGTCTAAACAAGGAGCTTGGTCTGACACATCTCCTCCATTCACTTGCATTTAAAATGATTCAAACAGCTCTCCTTGTTGAATGTTCCAAAATGGTGCCACAGTTGACATATCCAAACAAGCTGAATGAGGAATCTATGTCAGAATATCTATGCTCCTATGTTGTAAACAAAACTGCACATAATTTTGTCATATTTCACTTGTCAGTGCTTGCGTGAACTTGCCAATGTGCTTACATCACACAAGAGGCATCGTGTGTTCGACCCTCATCAGTTTTTTGTAAAAATAAGTTTTAAATACTGATCTATTCCTGACATACACAATGTAGTCATATGCAGGGGTGCCGATCTATTGAACCAATAGATGTGAATAGCATGTCAAATTGGTGGCGAACAAAATTCATACTGTGTGTTCCGATTACATGTTGTGGCGCCCACCACAGAACATATACAATGTGTATTAAATGGCTCACTACCATACTACACTTACTGTTTCTGTTATATCTGTGTTTGGCAAAAACAGCAAGAGAAGTATGGATAGTATGCCATTGTGAACACAGCCATAGACACACGAGTCCTGGGCTCATGAATCAGAGTGATGCATAATTTAATTTGTCTAACGTGCGGGCCGAATCGTTTGAAGCACTTTGTCACGCATTAAAACAGTAACAGGATGCTTTAGAAGACAAAAACATGAAGTGGATATTAACTTACAATTAATTGAAACCAAGGGCGGAGCCAGGAGTTTTTCAAAAGGGTGGCCAGGCAGGGTTAAGCCATCAGTCTGTGGTAGCACAGAAATGTTTGGGCAGCATTTTTATATCGTCAAATGTTGGGGAGGATGTCATTGTAAGACCAAACAAATTACTAAAACAGCAATTGCAAGTGGGGTGGCCAGTGGGGTGGCCAGGCTACGGTCCATGGTAGCCAACACCACTCCTGGTGACCCCCCTAGCTCCACCACTGGTTGAAACAAAACCTACAGCTGCATTCAATCGTCACGTGCGAGTGTGTGTGCAGCCTGTGAACGATTGTCTACTGCAGGTAAAACACATTTTCTAAATAAAAGTATATAAAAATACTAACATTACATAAAAGCACTTAAAAGTACCAAAAAATACCAAGCTAAAACCATGTTTATTGGGCATGTTCTTTTGAGTAGCCTACCATATAAGTATCATGATATATTGTAAAAATACCACAGTTTTACCGTATTGTACCATCACTGTACCATGATACTGCCACAGCAGGCTTTTGAGAAAGATCCCTTTGATAAGCATCATCTTGTTCTGAGTAATGTGAAAAGGTGTCAATATGTTTTTGGTCCATAGTTTCATTAATACTACACAATATATAGGCCACTAAGGAAAATGCTCAAATGATGATCCTAAAATGACCTGAAATTAATGATTTGGTGCTGTTTTTGCAAAAAATAAAATCTCTTGGGGGAGCATGCCCTAGAGTATGTTTTGTGGTTGACTGGAGGGTCTTGCCTAGGGTGCCAAATGAGGTAGTCATTTGGTTGTATTGATTACTTTTATGACGGCTATATGTGCTATATTGTCACCCATTCACTTGCATTTTATGATTTTTTTATGATTAAAATGTTTAATTTAATTTCTTCCTTTTTAACTCACCTGTATTAAATTTTCATAAACTGCTTCTCTGAATTCAAGCAGCTCATTATGGCTGAATTCTTCTTTGTTATTAAGCCGCATTAGTCGGAGGAAAGCAGATTTGCCACACTCGCATGTGCCCGTCAGCATGATCCTCAACAGTCGCTTGTTGCTTTGCATGTCTCGCTTCAGCATCACATCAATCTCATGACTCCTCCCACGTGCATCATGCTCCCCGGCCGGTTGGACACAACAGTTTACACAATGCATAGTGTTGTGCAAAAGTATGATTTCACTGTTTTATTTTACTATCCTAGGGTTTTTTTTCCCCCAAAGACTTTTTCCTTTTGGTAATCAACTGGGGGAAAAATTAAGGAAAAGAAGTAAAAGTTAAACATTCTTTCACATTAATGATAAGCAAAATGTGAAATAATAAAACAAATCAAAGACAAATCAAAGACAATCTAGTGCATGTTTAGCTGAAGTATGAAGAACCTTCTCAAAAAGTAATTTCTTATGGCATTGATCTACTGGTGGAGTGCTTTTTGTCTCGTCTCATGCTGTAGATTCAGTAGCAGTGTTGCTGTGGTGCTTAATAGTAATACAGGAAACACCGTTGGAGTATTTTTTCTGGTTTTCTGTCCACATCACCGCAATAACGCATGTCCAAGAACCGTTAACAAAACCGAACGTCATGAAAATCATTAGGTTTTTATTATAATGTATTCATTACCAGTGAATTTGTATGTGTGGTGGTGGGTTATTAAAACTTAATCGCACATCCACTTTAAATCCAAGAGTGGTCTCTTATTCGGCAGGTGTAAATGCTTCTTGTTTTTACAACATGCCCCTAATTGACTGGCAGTATTAAAATAGTCAGCATTTGACTGAACTAATAGAGAAAACTACTGATGTTTATTTAGCTATTTATTTTATTTGAAATTATTCTTTATTTTCTCAGTTCGGCCCATTTCGCAGCTGACCCACCGGCCCGCTCGGTTCTCCCGATGGCCAGTCCGCACCTGATCGGCCCAAAGTGGGTCGGCACACCGGGAAAATGCCCAGTATGCCAGATTACCAGTCCAGCCCTGCTTACAGTGCCCCATTGAGGAAAAACTTGAATGTGTTTAAATTTATTGTACAAACTGACAGAAACCACCTGCCAGAGTGGCCGGAGACACTGTAATTTACCAGCCAAATAGAAAAATTACCAGCATTTGGTGCTTGGCGGCTGTTAATTTCGGAGCCTGCATGCATCATTTGTGACTTTTTTTTGCATTATCATGATTTTTATCTCAAATCTTTTCATTGTGAGCATAGTCTACCAGATGACTTGTCTACCAAAATTATTAATATTTTCTCTGATCAACAGAATTACATTTACACAGCTGAGAGAACATCAACAAGGGCTGTTTTCCGTTACTATTTTCAACTCTACACCAAAATAAATCTTGGATTAAAACAATAATGTTGATAATGAGAGAAAATATTAATAATGTTGATAATGAGATTCAATAAGATTTTATAATATCAGTTGTAGGATACGGCATATGGTAGGTCTACTCTACCACTTTTAAAGTAATCCTACCTGTATATGGTTTCCTTAATGCCAATGTCCATGCTATAATAAACCAGGTTATATCCATGTACATGCACGCATATCCAACACGTTTTCATGTAAGTACTCTACATACTGTATGCCTGAACCTAAGGGAATAATAAACCATGTAGGCTACTCTAACAGTCAGTTCATTCTTTGTGACTGAAAGTTCATAAAGAAACTAAATACGCTGTTGTCAGGGCAATTTCAAGAGAACTAGGCGGTCACCTAGGGCACCACCTGATTTTACAATTTCCTAAAAAGAAGAAGCAAGAAGTGAAAAAGAAAGAGAAATACAGAGGTATGTGACTAGTAATTCATGGACCTGTTTGTCAGCTACAGTAGCTGTTATGTTGGCTAGCTAATGTTTGTGAGTTTATAAATCCAGTAAAGTTGTGTCTGTTGATAATATTATCAATATTGTATGTATATCTAAAAGTATTTTGTTGAAATAAATAACTGTAATTGTTTCTTGAAAATAAGAAAATAATTGTGCATAAGCTTGATTAATTGCAGATTTAATTACCCATACTCCTGAAGCAGGGGCTAGAGCCCTGAATGTTTCTAGGTGTTACGTTCCATATTGTCTTTTGTTTATGTACTTTTATTTTTAAGTCTCTGGCCCTGTTACACTGCATATTGTCTTTTGTTTATGCACTTTTATTTTGAAATCATTGTTAAGTTCCTGTTTCCCAGTCTTTGTCTTATGTCCTGTTTTCCCTCCATGTCTATGTGTCTGATTTTCATTGGTTCATTGTTTAATTACCTTGTTATCAGTTTTAGTTTGTCATTGGTTTCAGTTTATTGCCTTATCGTCTTGTTTTGGAGTTTCAGTTTTCCATTGGCTTACGTTTTCCCTTGTTTTTGTATGTAAGTCCTCATGTTTCCCTTGTCGTGTATTGTTGTGATCCTGACCTCTGCCTGACGTTACCCCGATGTTTTCCTGCCAATAGTTAATTAGTGTATCTGAGCCATAGTCTGTTCCTGTTCTTGTTCCAGCCTGAGTTCCTGTCTTACCCAGTTGTGGATGTTTCCCTTGTTTATTACTTTTGTTTTCCCATCGTGGATGTTTTGTTTGTTCCAGTGTTCCTGTCATCTGTTTTGATCTTTCAATAAATCTGCACTTGGGTCCTAAACTTCGCCTTCATCCTTGCCTTGACTGCTACCAATCGTAACACTAGGCTAGCCCAGAATGTTTTTTGTTCAGGAAGATACTTTACTTAGTTGCTTTGATTCAAAAATACTAATTTTGAAATATCAGTAACAATATACATGTTATTGTTAATTTTACTTTATCAAAATCAGCAAAGATATCACATCAAAAAGACAAGTGCATCAAAATATGAAGGTAGCTATTTTGGAAATTATATTACAAGGTCTTCTACTTCCAGAAGAGCATGGAAATTTTCACCAGGAGGCAGTATCCATCTACACTATATAAACGATATTCTAGTAGTCTGACTTTTTTAATCATCGGCTGATACATTTTCCTGTTTGGCCGATTTGTTTCTTGAGGGTACAGAGAATCGCCTACTTGCATGTGAAGTGACTAAAACATATAAATGACCAGTCATGGTTTGTTTAGTTGTTATGTGGCATCGTGTTACTATAATAATAGACGGTTGTGGAACACAGTGTCATTTAAACGGTCCACATTTCAGGGGCGCATTTGGCAGATGCGTTTGAGCTTATAATGTTAAAGCGCTCATCTGTCTCATTCTCCCTTGCTCTCCTCAACAGTTCCCTGTAACTTTTTTTTCTAATAATAAAAGGCAAATATCAATACAACTTCTATTATATACCAGCTGCAAATCCACAGATATCTCATTTAAACAGATCACAAAAATCCAACGTTTTCTTCCTGCAGAGCACTTATTTAATATCTTCTTCTGAAGCACGTAGTCTATTTTCCAGAATCTATAACTTCAGAATCAGGATAAAAAGTGTTTATCACATATAATGACGTTTAGTCTGTGATAATCTAAGCAGGTGATCCAGGCCATTTAAACTGTCAGATGATTGCTGCTCATGCTGGATCCACACAAGCGCATGAGTGCAACTTCAAAGTAAAAGCTCTTCACGTGTGCTATATGTAAATTTCTTATTCACTATGCACTGTATGCACAGTTGGTTTGATTCTGTATTTTTTGTGAAAATGCGATTGCTAACATGGACATGCAGTCTAAGGTTGCTGGACTACTGTGTGTACTGTTATTTTCGTCCTTCTAATATATTAACAATTTCTTCATTTGCAAATAAATTTCTACAAATTGATGACTAAAGAGAAATCAGAGGAAACTGCCGTCTACCATTTAAAATACAATTTATGTTTTCAGATTCTTTTTTACAATGCTAACGTTTAGTGTGAAATTGAGTAAATATAGTGCTAAATAATAGTTTGTATTTTTTTTTTTTTAGCAGTTTCATATTTATGTTATTTACTATATTAAATTGTGTGATATACTGGCTTTGTATTGGCCTATCGGCCACCCTGCTCTCTGAATATTGCATCGGCCATTAAAAGACCCATATCAGTGGACTACAAATATAAACATTTGTTTTTGAAATTTGATGGGCCGCGAGACCTTATAGCCCAGGGCCCCACCGGTCCTCTGGTAGTCAAGGGCCCCTGGGCACTGGACCCATTGAGCCGGTCTAGTACGCCTATGGACCCATTTGAAGTCTACTGAGAATTTTCAAATTGAATGCGCTGTGGAGGAACTCCAACCTCTTGAACTGATGAAAAGCCCCAAGCACCAAACATTATAAAGATTTTCAAATTAAACATCACCCCTACTAAAATGTATCATGAGTGTACATCAGTAACAGTGTCTGTGGTATTTTGATATAACATTTATAAATATGTTATAATTTTACAATAAATAATATATTAAGATACATTTATTAGACGTCAATTTTATTAAAACTATTGCAGTTGTAGTTAAAGTTTCTAAATGTGTTTAGGCTACAATTTATTTATTTTTACCAAATTGTAGTACTATTATTATTATTGTTAAGAAAGACTAGCTACATTGGCCTAACCACAGTAATAATGAGTCATCCATGGTCTTACCTGTGCTTATATGGCTCTGCACTGTAAAAATAAAGCAAACACATAAAGGACTATAAAGTCTGGTCCTCCAAGACTTATGGACAGATTATTGACAAAGCTTTGCAATATATGTTCTGTTTGAATGTTTGATAAAAACAAAAAAGTCATTGTTTGCCTTCAGATATTCTTAAATATTACTTAAATCATCAAGAGCCTGATGAAAAGAAAATAATATCTGTTATGGAGTAAGAAATTAATTTCATCATCACTGTCCAAGCTCAGTAAAATGGTCTACTCATGGGTTTAGTCAGACTGGTATACATAGTCCTACAAAAACATTTTTTTCCTAATAAGTACTAATAACTAGTCATAAAAAGGTGTTGACTTTACATTACGGTATATTGATAGGTTACTAATGTTGAAAAATTGTTAATAAGCATTTATTAAGCACTATTTAGCAAGTACTGCATGGAAGACACCCTTTTTATGCATGTTGTTATAACCACATATTAATAATTTAAAATGCATTTATAAATGATTTATTAGTCATTCATGAACCCCCCCCTTTATATAAACTTTTAAAAAGGGTGAATTTAAATGTGTACATGCAAAATTCAAAAGAGTTAATGTAAATTGTTACTTTTTAGTTTTATATTGTACCATTACTTTCGATTTGATTGCAGCTTCATGTTATGAGAATTAGATTTTTCTATATATTTACACAGTCTTGTACCTGTGCCTTTATGTACTTTTATGTTCTTTTTTGTGCTTAAGATCAAAGCTTGTAATTTTTCTATTTATCTTCACCTCGGATTCATCATACATTATTTTGTGTGTGATTTTTTTCCCCCCTCCATGGGTGCACAGTTGCAGCATTTTATTTATTTATTTAGCCATTTATTTTAAGTTGATCAAATGTAAATGACAAGTGACTAATCACATTAATACTGTCATATGTTAACTTCACAATATTTAGTCATGAAGTGCTGTAGTACCTCAGTTTTGCCAGTGGATAGAGCAATATGCCTACTGATCCATTCACTGTTATGGAAGAGCACAAAACAAACCCTTTACCATTATACTATATCTCTGCCCAGCTATTCACCCACCCATGAGATTTTACTCAAACATGATTATTCTATCATCCAGAATTAGCTAAATTAGTCAAAGCACCTTAAAGTATATCTGTTGGAAGGGTATTTTGTCTAAGTGAATAAAATATGGCCTAATTTATTTATTTTTAGCATAATTTATTTTATTTGTTAAATTTATGCCTTATCCAAACCTAGACTTGTTTCCAAGCACAGATGTTCCCTATTAACACCAGATGTAAAATAATAAACAAACTCTGTAACATTTTTCTGTAGGTCTCAGCTTAATTTAAATAATTTGAATGAACAGTAAGAGGCAATCAGAGTGAAAAGGAGCATTTTAACTGTTCATTCACTGGTTTATTACATTTTAGACAAGAGCTTGGCTAATGAAAAAGCTTTCAGGCTAATTAGCATGTATGAGTGCTTTTATGAACTCTCATACTCTCTCACTTGGTGTGTGTGTGTGTGTGTGTGTGTGTGTGTGTGTGTCTGTGCATAATCATGTGAGCGCATGTGTGAAATACACCACCTAAATATGATTTTTTAATGACTCCCAGACACAAATCCGGTGACCACAAAAACATTTTTAAAAATGCCTTTTATATTAATATGCTCCTATACTGTTGTTGAGCCTTAATGGCATTTTCATCATGTTCTTTTCACCATTGAATGACTGATGAGTGAAGAGCAGCATGCTTTCACTCCCGGTCTGTCTGCAGGTCAGATCGCAGCTCGGTGTGACCCAAGGGCATCGTATAACTATGGCATGATTACAATTTCAGCTCTGTTCAGGTGCAAAGTGCATCACTTACTAAATACTGGCTCAGAAAGACACTGTTTAAAAAGCAGCCTCTTCTCTAAACCTGCTCTTTTGGAAAGTTTATTGAAAGTAATGAATATAGAAAAGCATTTAAATGAAGATTACTGATCGATATAATCAGGGCTGCTTCTGAGCATTTGAGAAATCCCCGCATACACAGGCAGTTGGCACATATGCGACTGTTTACATCTTGTGTCTCAAATGTGAGTATTACTGTGGAGAGCCAAAGGGATTGCAATTCGCCATATACAAAATATGTTTCATCCAAAAAACACCAAAATTTTCAGCCTTTTTGATGAAAAGATGTCACAAAATATGGCAATTCTTTGAGCAAACACCACAAATTATACTGCTTTCAGCACAAAAATGCTGTAAATATCGCCTTTTTACATTGTCCAAAAAGCTAGTTTTGGTGCCGTTTGGCCTTCCCTAAGATGCCGTCATTTAAGGCGTTGTAAACTGATAAAGATGGTGTAGAAAGTAGCATTTTCTGTAATATTTAAATTAACCCTGCCATTTTCATTACACAGCCCAACCCCATCAATGATGAGGGCGGTAAGACCTGAATAGTCGATTAGAGTTATCAGGAGTTGATCTGTTAAAGCCTCAAGCGCTTTGTCTATTAACATTGCTACCACTGTTTGGACTTTAACGTGAGTTCATCTTTTGGCATATTATGCCCTTTTGTGGCCTTTTCATCCATTATTATACAGTGTATTTAAATAATATTAAATATAGGATTTTGAAAGATGCAGAGACAATGAACAATGCCTGACCACGATTTATTTGTGTTCAGTTGTTCGTTGTTATTATTCTTATAAATATATTGACTTAAAACTATTGCTTTATTAGGAGAACCTTGGTGATTATGGCATAAATAATTTTCCATTTGGATGCGTTGTCTTGACTGTAACGAATGCAGCTAGTGTATATATATGTATATATGTATATATAAAAGATGTATATATATACACTGGTGACCAAACATTTGGAATAATGTACAGATTTAGCTGTTTTGGAACGAAATTGATACTTTAATTCACCAAAGTGGCATTCAACTGATCCCAAAGTATAGTCAGGACATTACTGGTGTAAAAAAAAACGGCACCATCACTATTTGATATTTTATAGTGCAAATAAATGGCGGTGAAAAAATACCTCATTATAAATAATAGAAGTGTGTACTGTATGTTGTTTGAGATATGAAAACCCAACAGATGTATACATACATTATTTTCTTTACAATGAATGCTTAACAGAACAAGTTGTGCTAAGGTGCATTCAGTAAGGCAGAAAATCAGATCCAGATAGGGTTTCATGATAATAATGTGGTAAATTGCACTATAAAAGTAACTTTAACTTACATTTACTTTTACACCAGCACATATAATTCCCATTAGTAGAAATGAAACTGGCATGTCCAAAGAAGTGAAACTAATGCTGAAACTTAGTTTTTTGGCTCGTAATTTGTTTGACATTCAGTTTCTCATAGCCAACAATTTTACAACGATGTCATTAGCACAATTGGTTGAAGAATATATGACATATATATGTCATACAGGCATAAAACAATGAAATCAAACAGTCAACGCTTGTTGTAGATGGAGAATTATGCCTTAAAATGGTTCTATTTACTAATGCTTGAAAAGGACCGTCTGAAAATTCCACCCATAGCACTAAAATGTTGGAGGTGTCCAAGTGTTCATTAATTCATTAAATTAAAGTGTAAGTTATACAAACAATTTACAATCTTTAGAATGTTTAATAACAGTGTTTCAGACAAATGGTTCAAGGCAGTTGCACTGAATATTTGGACACCAGTGACGTTTAAGCACAATGTGTGGAACTTTCATATGGTCTCATATGCACTATATTGTGAATATTTAATACATATTTAACTTAACTTAAACTTTACCTTGCTAAAAAATATTATACAGTCATAATGCATTGATGTTTTGTTTAAATATAATTTATTTGGTCTATTTACTATGATGTGGGGTCTGTAATGAACTCAGACCTGAGGTCGGGTTAGAATCCATTTTGCAGAAGAGTTTAATGAACATCCAAATCAGAAATCACAAATGTAGTAAGTAATACAGGTAGAGGTTGGCAACAGGTAATAAATCCAAACAGGCAAACAATACAAAAGGGCTAATCCAAGAATGTAATTCCAATAAATAGGCAGTAGATCATAACATGAAGCAGAACGAGATAGCAACAGAAAAACGCTTGGTAAGGCAGGTGAGCTGGCAATACTTTGCAAGGTGTGAGTGAGTGTGCATGGCTTAAATACAGTGCAAACAGGAAGTAACATGGCAGGCACTGATGTGGCAGGAAACAGGAAGTGACAGAGTTCAGTATTCAGGTGAGTGCTCCCTCTGATGTACAAGAGGCCGCTCAGATGATACAGGGTTACTGAACTCTCAGTAGGTGGAAAATGAGAATTCCACTCTTACCATTCTACTACTCCAATTCACAAGACTTTAAAGGCTGCAAAAATCCTTAAATTAATCAGATTATATGAAAAATTACATACATATCATTAATATATTAACATATTAAAACCCACTAAAAAGCAAGATACACATCATAAAGTGAGTGTGTATTCAAATAGGTTTTATATGTATAGGTAATTTTTTTGCTCAACAGATTTTCACAGTAACTGTCTTCTCTAATGGATATAGTTTTAATGTAATTTTAAAACTAAAGCCCAAGACACGCCACTCCAGCCGCCCCCCCGCATTGCTCCTTCTTCCCATGGGACTGAGGACAATGCGGCTGGTGATGGAGGCGATCTGGGGACGGCAGCGGGTGCAGCTCCACCGGGTATGCCCCCTCGGACCACCCACCCCCAGCACGCTCATTGACTCCCGTCCGTGCTCGAGGCAACATCGGCTCGCCTCACAGCCAGCCTGCCTATCCTCTGTAGCTCGAGGTGGATGAGCTCGCCGCTGCATCGGAGAGCGCGGCGTCTGACTCAGATGACTCCCCTGGGCTGCCACCTTCGGACCAGCACGCCCAGGCTGAGGCTGATGCGCAGATGTCCAACATGCTTGCCCGGACCCCCACCAGCATGGGGCTAGACTGGAACCCTCCGTCCTCCCCACAGCCATCATGGTTGGATGTCTGGTTCCTGGGGCCTGCGCGCCACTCACAGCCGCGCCCCTCCCGGACCTGTTTTTCCCGGAAGTGCATGATGAGGTGACATCTTCGTGGAGGGCACCACTCTCCACTCGTCACCAAGCCACCCGCTCATCCACACTCGCTACCCTCGATGGCCCACGGGTACATGGCAATTCCCCAGGTGGACAGGGCTGTTGCACTCCACCTGTGCCCCAGGAACCCTACCACCTGGCGGGGTCGCCCTGTACTCCCCTCCAAGGCCTTTAGGACAACATCTTTACTCACCGCTAATGCCTACAGTGCCACCAGACATGCTGCTTCCACCCTGCATGCCATGGCCCTCCTGCAAGTCCACCAGGCCAATGCACTGAAAGATCTGCACGAGGGTAGCCCTGATCCCGATGTGCTTCAGGAACTGCGCTCAGCGACCGACTTCGCCCTCAGAGCCACGAAGGTCACAGCGCAGTCACTCGGGCAGGTGATGGCCACACTCGTGGTCCAGGAACGTCATCTGTGCTTGAACTTGGTAAAGATGCGTGAGACCGACAAAGTGCGCTTCCTCAACGCCCCTGTCTCCCAGTTTGTCCTCGACACTGTCGAAGACTTTGCCCAGCAGTTATCCGCGATGAAGAAACAGATGGAGGCCATCTCGCACATCCTGCCCCGCCGCAAACCTGAAGCCATGGGCCATGCCCCGTCTGCTCACTGAGGGTATCCTCCTGTGGGAAAGAAATGCCCTGCTTCTCCTCAACCCGGGCCCAGGTCTCAGCATGTGCGTCGAGCTCAACGCAGGAAGCGGACACCCCCCCGTCTCACGGACCCCCTCGAGGACCAGGAAGGCTCCCAGGCGCTCCTGAGACGATCGACCCAGGGACCAAGACGTTAGCTCCGGAGCTGGTAAGCAGACCACTCCGTCCCCCGGTGGAGGGCCGGGAGGAGAATCTTTTGTTGAATTTACCTAGACGGGGCTGCGGTACCCACATTCTCAGTAAAAGAGCTATTTCCTTTGTCTCTGGGTCACCTGGCCCGCAAATGCCATTCTCACGGCACTCTGCCACCAGCTACGGCATGCTGGACGCGGACCCACTGCTTTCAGCCCCATGACTGTTCCCCGGCCGGCCGGTTCTGACAAGTCTAGAGCAGTGATTCCCAACCCCCGGTCCCCGGACCGGTGCCGGTCCATGGACCTGTTAGTACCGGGCCTTGAAATATTCCCAGAATAATTTTTTTTTTTATAATAACAATAATTGTCTTTTTTAAATGCTTTTTTAAGTGATATGAGTCTTACATGTCATGTTATTTAATCCAAAACATAAACAATAAATAGATTAAAATGTGTTTCTTTGAGCGCTTTGCGATTGCTTAGCAACGCGTCGTATCTGAATGGACTGCAAAAAAAGCGCGGTGCACCTGAAGTGACAGAGAAGTATGTGGAGAGATGAGCGGGCCTCAGCAAACTTCAATGGCTAATTTCATTGTGGACAGTTCTGGTAAAAGGAAAGGCGATGACCAACTCGAAAATAGCGAGAGAGAGAGAGAGAAAAAAAAAGTCAAGCTTCAATCGTAAATACGATACCTCATACATTAGGTATGGATTTACGACAACAGGCGATTCCGTGGCGCCAAATCCGTTGTGTGTTATTTGTGGTGAAAAACTCTGCAATGAAGCAATGAAGCCGTCAAAACTTCAGCGGCACTTAAACACCAAACACCCAACTCTCAAAGACAAAACGGAGGAGTTTTTCGAAAGAAAGAAACGTGAGTTGGATGCTCAGCGGCAAGTTTTGATATCCTCAACATCAGTAAACGTAGCTGCAACTAAGGCGTCATATCTGGTTGCTCACCGAATAGCTAAAGCTAAAAAAAACGTAACAATCGGAGAAGAGCTAATTTTGCCGGCTCTTTTTTTTTTTTTAAGTTTAAAGCTTAATCTCTAATTTTATACTTTTATAAATTATTGGCTGAAATCACTGTGTGTTTGCTATTGTATTCTGAAACTGTCTGACTGTTGAAACTGGCTCTTATTTTCATAAAATTAGCCTTTGTTGTCACCTGTTGGTGAGTGAAAACACTAAGTTGCTCTTTAAGTGATTGTCTTTAGTGGTTCTGGAGAGATTTGACAGGTGAAATGGACTGGTATTTTCATACAATTTGCCATTACTGCCACCTGCTAGTGAGTGAGTGCTGTGTGAGTTGCTTTTGAAGTAGACCTTGTATGGGAGAAAAGCGAAACATTTTGTGAACCGGTCTGAAAGTTTAAAAAGATTGGTATATTCATACAAGTAGCCTTTGTTGCCACCTAGTTCATTATATGCAAATAAATGATTGTCTGTTACTGTTTTACACAGTGATATGTTCCAAATCCAAGCGATGCATCTTAAAATTGAGGCATTAAAATTGACAACTGGTCCCTGGAATTTTTTTTATGAATATGCTGGTCCCTGGCACAAAAAAGGTTGGGAACCCCTGGTCTAGAGGACACCTCCATCAGATCTCCTCCTCAGTCACTAACCCGCCCCCTGCCGGGTGTTTGGTGCAAGGTAAGTGCTTCGAGACTTTTCTCAGCACCAGAGCCTCGAGATGCCTCCTCGCCTCCTGACGCCGTATTACATGCTCCGCACCACTGCAAACCTCCGCCATGTGCGTCAAAAATAATTGTCCCCTTGGTGCCCCTAACACGGAGCTGGGATGCGTGGCTTTCACTTCCCAACCCTTCACGCTGACTGGCCCGGACCATCCGACTCGGTTACGCAATTCAGTTTGCCAGGCCTCAGCCCTCCTTCGCGGGAGTCCACTTTATCGCAATACACGGCGAGCATGCCAAATCCCTGCGCTTGGAAATTGCTACTCTCTTACTCAAAGACGCGATAGAGCCTGTCCCTCCAACCGAGATGAAGAAGGGTTTCTACAGCCCTTAAGTCATCATACCCAAGAAAGGTGGCGGCTTTGTGAGTTTGAACGCAAAAACACATCTTAACTTGCATCGGACATCTAGATTGGTTCGCAGCGGTAGACCTGAAGGACACGTACTTCCTCATCTCAATTCTGCCTCGACACCGACCCTTCCTACAGTTCGTGTTTGACGGCCAGGCATATCAGTACAAAGTCCTCCCCTTCGGCATGTCTCTGTCCCCTCGCGTCTTCACGAAAGTCGCAGATGCAGCCCTTGCCCTGCTCCGAGAAGCCGGCATTTGATACTCAATTACCTCGATGACTGGCTCATTCTGGCTCACTCCAGAGATTTACTATGCACTCACAGAGACCAGGTGCTCAGGCACCTCAACTGTTTGGGGCTTCAGGTCAACTGGGAAAAGAGCAAGCTCACCCTGGTTCACCCATCTCTTTTCTCGGCATGGAGTTAGACTCAGTCTCAATGTCAGCACGTCTTACCAACAAGCGTGCACAGTCGGTGCTGGAATGCCTCGCCACCTTCAGGCTGGGCACAGCGGTCCCATTAAAACTTTTCCAGAGGCTCCTGGGGCATATGGCATCCTCCATGGCAGTCGTGCCGCTGAGGTTGATGCATATGAGACCACTTAAGCACTGGCATCAGACTCGAGTCCTGAGACGGGCATGGCGCCGCGGCATGCACCGTGTGATGGTCACCCCCACCTGCTGCCAAACATTCAAACCTTGGACAGACCTCTGCTTTCTGCGGGCAGGTGTACCTTTGCAGCAGGTGTCCCGATGCGTCCTGGTCACGACCGACACCTCCAGATTGGATTGGGGTGCTGTGTGCAACGGACACGCAGCCGTGGGCCATTGGAAAGGGGCCCCGCTGCGCTGGCACATCAACTGTTTAGAGTTGCTGACAGTTTTCTTTTCCCTGTGGAAGTTTCTCCTGTTAGTTCGAGACAAACATGTCCTAAACAGGTCAGACAGCACCACCACGGTACTTAAATCGCTAAGGCAGCATACGCTCCCACCACATGTCACGACTTGCCTGTCGTCTCCTCCTTTAGAGCCAGCAGCGACTCAAGTCACTAACATCCCTGACAACCTCAATTTGGTGAGGTGGTGAGTGGAGGCTTCACCCCCAGTCGGTCCAGCTGATTTGGGAACGATTCGGCAAGGCCCAGGTAGACCTGTTTACCTCCCGAGAGACCTCCCACTGCCCGCTCTGGTATGCCCGAACAGAGGCTCCCCTCAGGGCAGATGCACTGACACACAGCGGGCCCTTGGGGTTGCGCAAATACGCATTTCCACCAGTGAGCCTTCTTGCACAGGTGCTGTGCAAGGTCAGGGAGGACGAGGAATAAGTCACCCTAGTGGATCCCTACTGGCCCACCCGGGCCTGGTTCTCAGACCTCGTACTCCTCGCAACAGCCTCCCCCTGGCGAATTCCCCTGAGGAAAGACCTTCTTTCTCAGGGATGGGGCACGCTCTGGCATCCACACCCAGACCTCTGGAACTGCCATGTCTGTCCCCTGGACGGGACACAGAAGATCTAGCTGGTCTACCACCTGCTGTCGTAGACACAATCAACCGAGCCAGAGCCCCCTCTACCAGGCAACTTTATGCCCTGAAGTGGAGCTTGTTTTCAAATTGGTGCTCTTCCCGGGCTGAAGACCCACAGAGGTGCGCAGTTAGGTCAGTGCTCCTATTTCTGCAGGAGAGGCTGGAGGGGAGGCTGTCCCCTTCCACCTTGTTGCTGCTATCGCAGCACACCACGACGCAGTAGATGGCAAGTCTTTGGTAAGCATGACTTAATCGTCAGGTTCCTATGAGGCGCCCTGAGGTTAAATCCTTCCCGGCCAGGCCTGTTGCCCTCCTGGGTTCTCTCGGTGGTCCTCGCGGGCCTTCAAAGACCCCCCTTCGAGCCGCTAGAATCAGTTGGACTCAGCTAAAGACTGCCCTGCTGATCGGGCTTGCCTCCATCAAGAGGGTTGGGGAACTGCAAGTGTTCTCTGTCAGCGACACTTGCCTGGAGTTCTGTCCGGCAGACACACATATGATCCTATGACCGCGACCGGGCTACGTGCCCAAGGTTCCTACCACACCCTTCAGAGACCAGGTAGTGAAACTGCAAGCGCTGCCCTGGGAGGAGGCAGACCCAGCCCCTTCGTGGCTGCGTCCGGTACGTGCATTGCATACCTACTTGGACCACACGCATAGCTTTAGACGTTCTGAGCAGCTCTTTGTCTGCTTTGGTGGACAGCAGAAAGGAAACACTGTCTCCAAACAGAGACTTTCCCACTGGGTGGTGGATGCCATTTCATTGGCCTATCACACCCAGGACGTGCCCTCCCATGCGGGTCCAAGCACACTCAACAAGGAGTGTTGC
Source organism: Moxostoma hubbsi (assembly GCA_032164185.1). Lineage (NCBI taxonomy): Eukaryota > Metazoa > Chordata > Actinopteri > Cypriniformes > Catostomidae > Moxostoma > Moxostoma hubbsi. The sequence goes on along the minus strand of JAVLUX010000012.1, from coordinate 38,199,757 downwards.
ATCCTCATGGGCACTGGCCAGAGGCACCTCCTTGGCAGACATATGTAGAGCAGAGGGTTGGGCGACACCTAAAACCTTTGCAAGATTTTAAAATCTCAGGGATGAGTCAGTTTCGTCCAGTGTTCTCTCAGGTCCGAGCCAGTAGAACTCGGTACATGCTGAAGGACTGACCGGGTGGATCGCTTGCACCTAGCGCCCTTTCCCTCGGCCGAGGTAAAACTATGCGCTTTCTCTCCCAGGAGATCCCACTCATTCGGATCCCTTGAGGAATCCTCCCTAGCCCTTTGGGACCGCAGTTCAGCTGAGGAACTCGCCGACCCGATCCACTGCGGGTACTTAATCTACCCTGTACTGGAATAGGTGCTCCACAGGCCAGGACTCATGCTTGGACTCCCCCTGTGTGTATTTTCCACGGTACGTTCCCCTTGCTAGTGGACCCGTGTCTCCCTTAGGCAGTCTCAGTTGCCCTCCGGTCACCGTGTTGTAGCTACTCCCCCCTCCTTGAGGCTTCCACATGTCGCCTAAAAACCCATGTGATATTTTCACCACTCTTACCTCCCCCTTCCTGGGCAGGTGTGGTCTCCGGAGGGTCTATTCCCCCTGAAAGAATAGGAAACTGGGTAAGACCCTCTTCCCTCGATGCATGCGGAGAAACATAGAGAGAAAAGAGGCTCGGCCCATTCCCGGGATGGCAAGCATCGCCTTGATCCCCTGTTTAGGGTAACCAGAATGATTCCGACAACTTTTATGGGGCATTGGGGAAGGGTACGTGCAGTCTGACACAGCTGGTCGCCTTTACATGTGAAATACCTGCCCGATCCCGTGTCAGCAGTACATGTACACAGCTCAGCGCATGGCGTGATTTAAATTGGACCTCTAGTGTTGCTTCTTCGACACAAAGTTGAAGTGAGCGACAGACGGGGAACGTCTAGGTTATGTATGTAACCTCCGTTCCCTGATGGAGGGAACGAGACGTTGTGTCCTAACGGCCACATTGCTGAGCCGAGCCACTGTTGTGGCTGGACCATTTCCGGCTCCTCAGAAAAATCCTGAATGAACTTGACGTATTTCCCCCCTTTTATACCTGTATGTCTGTTGCAAATACTGTCTGCCAACTTCTCATTGGCCTTTTTTCATAGATCAGAGGCATATTCGGCGCTCAACTTCAAGAGAGACCCCTAGTGTCGCTTCTTTGACACAACGTCTCGTTCCCTCCATCAGGGAACGGAGGTTACATACGTAACCTAGACGATATATGCATGCAACAGTTCCGGTCCTCAAATCTGATCAGACGAGAGATGTTCCATGAGCACTGATGGTCTGACACCATCAGCACTCTGACACTTCACTGTGTGTCTCACTCGCTTGTGTTTGACTAATAGCTAATAGCTATTGTTTGACTAATAGCTAATAGCTATTGTTTGTCTATTTTTTGTACATTGCATTTGTTAGCCAGCAGGTGGTACAAAAGATAATTTTTGTGTGTAATATGAGTTAGGTGACATGAAGTGAATCCGTGTCAGCCGTTTACATACAACAGCTCTTCGTGATCCTTGTATTACTACTACTAAAGCTGGGAAATAGCTTTAAAGAGCTTTAAACAAACAACTTCAGCATTACGGCTCATCACAACTGAGAGACACAATAGACTGATTAATTACACAATGGGTGCTGTTTAAAATGGTGGAGGACATTGCAGTTTCTATAGTGAACGACTCTTGTGCGACAGCTACCACGAAATAGGGAGAAATACCCCCGCTTGGACACTATTTTTCCACTGAGAAAGCTAATCTTCAGAAAGCTGACAGCATCTCTTCTTGGGAGTGGCAACAGGTGATCACACACGCTATGTCTCTCTCTTCTCTTCTCTCTCTCTCTCTCTCTCTCTCTCTCTCTCTCTCTCTCTCTCTCTCACACACACACACACACACAAACACACACACACACACACACACACACACACACATCCATCCTTGTTTATCCAATAACTTATTCGAAACAGCACAAGTTGTGATACTATTTCTGGTGACATTTTTTAATTACTAACGGAGGCATAGACGCATCATTTGTTTTGAACCAGCAACAGCCAGCGTCCGAATCACAGCAGTGCTGATGTAGGGCCATATCGCACTCTTGCTTGTGTGATATTGCTTAAATAGATACACACACACACACACACACACACACACACACACACACACACACACACAATACCATTCAAAAGTTTAGGGTCACTTACTCATTCTTTATTTCTTTTTTTCACATTTTAGAATAATAGTAAAGTCATCACAACTATGGAATAATAGAAATGTAAATTATTGGAATTATGTTGTAACTAAAAAAAATCCAAAATAAATCAAAACTATGTTATATTTTAGCATTTTCAAAGTGGCCAAACTTTGCCTAGATTTTGCAGAAATAAACTCTTGACATTTTCTCAAACAACTTTTGAGGTATCACCCTGGGATTCGTTTTTAAGTATTGAAGGAATTCCCATCTATATGCTTGGCACTTAGAAGCTGTTTTTCTTAATTATTTGTTCCAAGTCATCCATTTGACATTATTATTTTATTTTTTTTAAATAACATTTTTGTTTTGTAATTAAATAAATTAAATATGTTGGTACAATTATATTTTTGTCTACAAAACTCATTTCAAACATTTAATCACATGCCTTCAGATCAAAGGGTTTTTAAGATCATGAGAAAAATTTCAGGCAAGTGACCCCAAACTTTTCAACGGTCGTGTATATATATATATATATATATATATGTGTATACACACACACTGGCAGCCAATAGTTTGGAATTATGTACAGATTTTGCACTTATGGAAAGAAATAAGGTACATTTATTCACCAAAGTGGCATTCTACTGATCACAATGTATAGTCAGGACATTAATAACGTGAAAAATTACTATTACACATTTTTGCAGAACTTCTTGAATTATTTCAAAGAGTTCACATCAAAAAATCCTACACATGCAGCAATGACAGCTTTGCAGATCCTTGGTGTTCTAGCTGTCGGTTTGTCCAAATACTCACCCCACAACATTTCACCCCACGCTTCCTTTAGCACTTACCATAGATGTGGCTATCTTGTCAGGCACTTCTCATGCACCTTACAGTCTAGCTGATCCCACAAAACTTAATGGGGTTAAGATCCATAACACTCTTTTCTAATTATCTGTTGTCCAGTGTCTGTTTCTTTGTCCACTCTAACCTTTTCTTTTTCTGTTTCAAAAGTGGCTTTTTCCTTGCAATTCTTTCAATTTGGCCTGCACCCCTGAGTATTGTCTTTACTGTTGTACATGAATCTGGTGTTGAGCGGGTAGAATTCAATGAAGCTGTCAGCTGATGAAATATGAGACATATATTTTTCAAACTAGAGACTCTGATGTACTTATCTGCTTATTTAGTTGTACATCTGGCCATCCGGCTATCCACATCTCTTTCTGTCCATGTTAGAGCCAGTTGTTATTTGTCTTTGATGACTGTAGTGTACACCTTTGTATGAAATCTTTAGTTTTAGTTTCATGGCAATTTCAAGCATTGTATATCCTTCATTCCACAAAACAATGATTGACTGATGAGTTTCTAGAGAAAGCTGTTTCTTTTTTGCCATTTTTTCCCCTAATATTGACCTTAAGACATGCCAGTCTATTGCATACTGTGACAACTTAAAAACAAACACAAAGCCAACGTTAAGCTTCATTTAACAAACCAAATAGCTTACAGCTGTTTTTGATAAAATGGCAAGTGATTTTCTAGTACCAAATTAGCAATTTACCATGATTACTCAATGGAAATCGGGCTTGTCTAGACTAACTTTGACATCTTTATGATACACTAGCTGCATTCGTTACAGGAAAGACAACAAGCAAGACATCGCATCCAAAAGGAAATAAATTTTGAATCACCTTAAACCCAAAAGAGACACTTTGTAAAAGCATAACATATTTGTGAAACACAACAGCATCTACAAAATTGACTCCACAGTCACACTTTAAAGTAAAAAAAGCAAATTGAGTGGCTTTCAAACATCTTTGTCAAGCATCTTGGGATAAGAGAAACTCATGCAGAGAAATGATAGCAATGGTGGAGAGAATTGTACCTTACGTCGACTAGCCAACTTAACAGTTAGCCTACATTTATTAAGCTTTACACAGGTTCTACTTCTAATAAAGCAATAGTTTGAAGTCAATATATTTATAAGAATAATAAAAACAAACAACTAAATACAAATAAATCATGGTCAGGCATTGTTCATTGTCTCTGCGTCTTTCAATATCCTTTAGTTAATGGTCAAAACACCAGGGGGCAGAAGCAGTCTTTTCTGAATGGCAGTGTCTTGCTATTTGTGGACTTGACAAACACCCAGGTAAATATATTATTTAAATTATAATGATGGATGAACAGGCCACAAAAGGGCCTAATATGCCCAAAGATGAACATTAAAATCCAAACATTAGTGGCAGCAACGTAAAGAGACAAAGCCCTTGAGGCTTTAACAGATCATCTCCTGATAATCAACTAATCAGGTCTTACTGCCTTCGTCATTTATGTGGTTGGGCTATGTAGAAAAAGGCAGGGATAAATGAAATATTATAGAAAATGCTGCTTTTTCTTTTTTCTTTTTTTTCTTTTTTTTATCATTTTGGCTGTTACTGCCAATGATGTAAATTTTGCTAAAGGTGTGTATTTTTGGGGAATTTATATGATATTTCAACCTCAGTTCCTATAATACATCTTTAATGCATTGTGTACACAAAATAGTTACACTCAGGACCTAATAGACAAAAATGTCCCCATTGAAATTAGTCCCCAATATTTGATCCCAGTGCCATCAAAGCATAAAATCATAAATTCTATAATATTATGCTTTCATTCTGGAGCCCTGACTTTATTTTCCATCAGATGGCGCCATTTTTCTCATGTCTTTTTTCTTTAGTCTATGGAGCAAATGCATGCTTTTTTCCTATTTTCTGTTTACTGTATTATAGAGCACTACAGACAACTGAATAAATTATGTGGGTGTGTTGGTATGGATATCAGAGTGTGTTTTGTATGTGTGTATTGAAAAATTTGTGTGTATGTGTTTGTAAAATAACAACTGTGGAATTATGTAAACAAACTGGCATTTAAAGCGTTAAAATCCTGAAAATTAATGAATATTTGGTAGTTATAATCAGAACTGATGTTGTTGAAAGTAGAAAATAATATCAATATTAAATATTTTTATGGCAGTATTTTGACCCTGACATTTTTGATCTCTAAGTAACTTTTTTTTATTGATGCACAAGGGTTAAGGAATTAGATTGAAAAAGTTACGAATACATTCTCAATTAACTTCTGAATGGCCTACAACAATCCTGGTGTTTTGACATGTTTATGCACTCAATAAATAAATAAAAATGGAAATAAAATAGCTTTTAAGCTGCACTTGATGTAATCATGGACAGTGGTTCCAAATGTTTGAAATTAGTTTAACTTTTAATTTAAACCTGAATACTTCAAGAGGAGGGAACCTAACTTAATAAAGAAAACTAAACAACATTTTACATGTCAAAATAACTCAAATGAAACTCTTTTAGTGACATTCTAGTTAGTGACAGGAAATGTTACCATTCTAATTACATGCTGGTGTACTACTGAGTACAACTTTTTTGTCATTATGCTGTAGCTAGTACTCTAATTGATCAAAGGATGAAGCAATATTTAGATAAATCAAACATACCTTATTGGTTCTCAATCTAGGCTCAAGTTCCACTCTTCACCATGATGGTAACCCTCAAAACTACAACATAACAGAAATTCTTCTTTAGACACCAGGCTTTAGACACTAACAGATAAAGGCTCCCCCTTAATTTAATATACATCTTGCACAAAAACACATACAGTGACAGCCAAAAGTTTGGAAATATTTACAGATTTTGCTGTTTCGGAAGGAAATTGGAACTTTAATTCACCAACTTCACTATCATCACTATTTGAAAAAAGTCATTTTAAATCTAGATAGGCCCCATTTCCAGCAGCCATCACTCCAATACCTTATCCTTGTTCCCTTTCAAAAAGCTACACTTATGATGCTGCGCTGAAAAAGCGCTTTGGGAACAACTTTAGGTAGGAACAGCTGTGAATATGTGTGCAACACGTCAATGAACATTGACCGGAATTTATCACCTCTGCCGGTGTAATCATTTGATGCACCTGTGGCAGGGCTATAAATAGATGCGTCACAGGTGCATCGTCAGATCTTTTGTCTTCAGATCACTCTGTGTGTGTGCTTCATGAGCCTGTCAGAACTTTCTTTCCTATGTTAGGAGTTAGAATTTGTTAGGCAGTACGCAGAAAACCTTTCTCTTCTTTCTCTTCTTTCTAAAAAAAAAAAGAAAACAAAAAGAAAAAAAGGAAGAATGACTGAAAGTCAGAGCAAACGAGGTGTGTTCCCTTGTTTACGCTCTATGGCTGGGAGGGACACACATCGGTTTTGCTTCGTTTGTTTGGGGGAAGAGCATGCTGCTCTCGCGTTGGGGCAGGGTGGGTGTGAGCATTGGGATCTGCTTTCGGTCAAAATGCTTTGCACTTGTCTCAATTACTTCCGAGAGTCAGCGCCCACACTTCGTTCATGGGGCTCTCGTATGGATCTGGCTGAGGAGTGAGAGACGGGTCCGTCCCTTTCGCTCACTCTCTCCCCAGACCCAGCTGGTCCTTCCCGTGATCCTGAAGTGTGCTCTGGCGCCTCTTCGGTTCATGAGAGGGACCTTGAATCTCTTGAGTCTGCGGACTTTGAGTTACCCACCTCTGAGCATTCCGGGCATGATAATAAATCATCTGAGGAATTACTCGAGGTGATTAATCGTGCGGTGGCCAGGCTTCAATTAGACTGGCCATGCGAACAAGAGACGCCCAAATGCTCCAAGTTGGAGGACAGATTTCTCTCTGTTGGCCAGGGGAAGGGAACGTCTCATCAGTCCCTTCCCTTCTTTGATGACCTCCATGACGAGCTCTCTCGTTCATGGAGGAAACCTTATACTTCCCGTGTCCACGTGCCCTCGACGTCGACATATTCGACTATCGTGGGTGCTGAGACAGGGGGGTATTTGATGATGCTGCCAGTTGAAGAGACACTTGCGGGTTATCTCTCGCCGGGTTTGGCATCATCGCTAAAAAGACCCTCTCTCCCCACTAAGCCGTTGCAGGACTACCTCCACGCTAGTAGAGAAGGCTTATCTGGCAGCGGGTCAGGCTGGTGCTGCTCTGCACACTATGGCAGTGTTGCAGGCATACCAGGCTGATCTGCTGAAGGACCTGAATGCGGGTACCACGCTCGACGAAGAAACTTTCTCTGAGCTGCGTCAAGCCACGGATCTATCTCTCCGTGCGACCAAGCAGACAGCCCATGCCATTGGCCGGTCTATGTCTGCTTTGGTCAGCACAGAGAGACACCTATGGCTCAACCTATCGGGCATCAGAGATAAGGACTAAGTTTTCCTTCTTGATGCCCCGGTTTCACCTTCTGGCTTATTTGGAGATGCTATGGATACATTTATCTCCAGGTTCCAGGAGGCGAAAAGCCACGAGGAAGCATTTGGGCAGTTTCTTCCTTGCCGCACTCAGGAGGCGGGGCCGTCGGCCACCCAGACCTGTCCCGGTCTTGCTAGAAGGGAGGCTCAGAAACAAAGCGTGGCAAGTCGTGCTCCCCCTCGTAAAGACTGGGGACAGGCTCGTCACCCTCGGCAGCCCACAAAGCAAGACCTCAGGGGGGGTAATTTCTAAAAGGAAGAATCCCTGATGGCCTTGCACACAGCCTTGTGGGGGTAGCTCCCTCAGGACGGGGCGCGTGTATCATCCACTTCGGCCCTCCCGGTACCCCCACGAAAACTCTCCATTCCTGCCGCCTCTGTTGTTTCCGGAGTTAGAGGCTTCCAACGAAAAGTTGGGTGTACCGTTGCTTCCTGCCTACATCCAGGACACGGAACACTCGACATCCCCTCAACAGGAAGTGCCAAAATGAATACCCATCTCAGAGAACCTGGCAGCGTGGAAACGTCTGCCAGGTATTTCTATGTGGGTCCTGAGAACAGTAGAAAAGGGCTACAGAATTAAATTTGCTCGCCGCCCTCTGTGATTCAACGGCGTGGTCCCCAATACCTTAAAACCGGAGCAGGCATGTCTACTATGGAAAGAACTGCAAAATCTCTTGGTTTAAAGGGGCCATAGAACGTGTTCCCCTTCCAGAGAAAGAGTCAGGATATTACAGCAAATACTTCCTGGTTCCCATTAAGGGTGGGGGGTTGCGTCCAATCTTAGATCTTCGAGGCTTGAATCGCTCAGTCAGGTGGTTCAAATTCAAGATGCTAACTATCAAGACGGTCGTGCTACAGATCCAACATCACGATTGGCTGGTCACGATCAATCTCATGAACGCATTTTTCATTTAGAAATTCTGCCACAGCACAGGAAGTTCCTGAGGTTTGCTTTCGGGGGTGAAGCCTTACAGTATCTGGTAGTTATATGGAATTCAATCACGGTGCAGGCTCAATTGTCTCCCACTCGAATCACATCCATTCAGAACACCCTGAGGAAAGTCAGGCTAGGTCAAGGTTGCACTATTCGTCAGTATCAACGAATACTAAGTCTCATGGCGTCTGCACCCACGGTGATCCTTTTGGGCCTTTTTGCACATGAGACCATTTCAGCTGTGGCTAAAAAACCAGGGGATTTCATCCAAGGGCCAGTCCCCTAAGGCGCATAAGGGTTACACGCCACATGCTTCGTTCCCTTTCTATGTGGTTCCTTACCTTGGGTCCCACTCTAGGTGTGTCTTGTCGTCGCAGGTTGCTAACGACAGACGCCTCCCTGACGGGCTGGGTAGCGGTCTTAAGTGGTCATCCAGCTCAAGGGGAATGGGAGGGTCGTCAGCTTGATAGTCACATTAACTGTCTCGAGTTGATGGCTGTATTTCTGGCCCTGAAATACTTCCTCCAGAGGCTGCCATGTCTTGGTGCAGGTGGACAATACAGTGCTAGTCTCTTACATAAACCATCAAGGAGGTCCACGTTCACATCAGCTGAATTTTCTGGAACGTCGGATTCTCCTTTGGGCCCAGGGCAAGCTCCTGTCACCCAGGGCAGTTTATATCCCTTGGATGCCTGAATGTGGGAGATTTACTGTCCAGACAGAAGATACCGACTGGGGAGTGGAAACTCCACCCCGAGGTAGTGGAACAAATCTGGATGAGATTTTACAGGGCAGAAGTGGACCTCTTCACCTCTTAACAGACAGCGCAATATCCCCCCTACTACTCTCTGAGTCACCCAGCCCCCCCCCCCCCCCCCCCCCCCGGGTCTGGACGTGATGGCGCATACATGGCCCAGAATGTGTCTGTTTGCGTTTCCCCCGGTTTCTCTGCTCCCGGGAGTCTTGGCGAGTTCGCCAGGAAGGGTCTTGCCTCTTACTAATTGCGCCGCGCTGGCCAAACAGGGTATGGTTCTCGGAGATAATATCTCTCCTCGACGTCCTGCCTTGGGCGATTCCAGACAGGAAGGACCTTTTTTCTCTCAGGCATGGCCTGAATTGTGGAATCTTTCATGTTTGGCCCCTGAAGGGTACCAATTGAGGGACACAGGTCTTTCTACTGAGGTTATCGAGACCATTTTAAGTGCTAGGGCTCCCTCTACTTGGAACAAATCTGGGTGAGATTTTACAGGGCAGATCTCTTCGCCTCAACAAACTGCGCAATGTCCCCTCTACATCTCTCTCTCTACTTCTCTTCTCATACACAGCCCAGAATGCACCTGTATGCGTTTCACTCTACTAGAAGTTACACCAATAAATGGGGTGTCTTTGAAAGATGGTGCAGTGCACATAATGCAGATCCAGTTAACTGCCAGATTGCTTCAGTTCTGGACTTTCTGTCCCATATGCCCCGCTACTCTCAGGGTCTATGTGGCCGCCATTTCGGCTTGCCACGCCTTGATGGACGGGGTGCACTTGGGTAGGCATCCTTTACTCGCTCGCTTCATTCGTGGAGCCATGCGACTGTGGCCTCCTGCTAGGACCAGGACCCCTTCATGGTACTTAGCAATAGTCCTTGAGGGTCTGGTTGAGACCCCCTTCGAACCTCTAGAGTCAGCGTCTTACTCTCAAGATGGTTTTTCTTGTGGCGATTACCTCTCTAAAAGATACATGGGGATCTACAGGCTCTGTCTGTCTTGCTGACCTGTTTAGAATTTGACCCAGGAATGGCTAAAGCAATTTTTCACCCTCATCCTGACTACCTGCCTAAGGTACCTTTCTCGACCTTACATCCGGTCACTCTCTAAGCCTTCTACTCACCGCCATTGTAACGCTGGAGCAGGAAAGACTTCACAGACTTTGTCCAGTCCGTGCCCTTCAGACTTATGTCCACCGCACTAGCCAGTGGCGTAAGTCAGGGCAACTACTCATTTGCCATGGGGGCCGCAACTGGGGGCGGCCGCCACCAAGCAGACTATGTCGCATTGGGTGAGGGACGCTATTGCCCTGGCCTACGAGGCACGCAGTCAGGCTTCGCCAGTAGGTATCAGGGCTCACTCTACCAGATGGGTCGCCTCCTCTAAAGCTTTGGCAAGAGGTGTCCCTCTGCAGCATGTTTGTGATACGGCAGGTTGGTCCTCTCCGCACACATTCATCAGTTTTATAGTTTAGATGTTACTGCCACTCCGGCAGCCTTATAAGAGCCTTATGTCCTGAGTCTACATCTCAAGCTCATGTCTGAGACCTCTCACGCTCTTGTCTGCACACTACACAATCGTAGGGGGTCCGGACAGCCACAGTGCGGCGGCGTGGGTATTCTCGTTCCCAACGCGCTTTTTCAGCGCAGCATCATAAGTGTAACTTGTTGAAAGGGAACGTCTTGGGTTACTTGAGTGTAACCCTTGTTCCCTGATAAAAGGGAACAATTCATTGCCGCACTGGGATGCCCCAGGACTGCTCAGACAAAATACCTGACGATGTGCCTGTGACGCTATGATTACACCGGCAGAGGCTATAAATTCCGGTCAATGTTCATTGACGTGTTGCACATATATTCACAGCTGGTCGCACCTGAAGTTGCTCCCAAAGCAGTTTTTCAGCGTAGCATCTTGTTCCGCTTTTATCAGGGAACAAGGGTTACACTCAAGTAACCCGAGACGTTTTCTTTGTTTCCTGATTTTTTATTTTTATTTATTTTTTTGTAATATGAACATGGGAGGATTGAGTAAAACTTACTATAGTGAAAATTATTTATTTAATTTATTTATTTTTGAGTGGTAAGGACTTTTAAGGCCTCGAAAATAGATCTCTTCTATACTATTGTGAATCACCACTTGAATTTTACTGTCGCATTTTGATTATGATATGATGTGCTCAGGGAAAATACATATTTTAGGAAAAGCACAATGTGCTCATTTTCAAAGCTGCATTTTTCATGGCAACTTATGTCTTTTTCATCAAGTGCCACGTGTTGTTTAAGAGCACAATATAAGGTAATGTTCAGGCTGCTTTGAGCACTCTGCAGGCAAGATATTTGCACTCTGTGTGGCTGCTTGCGCTGAGCCCACAGCAAGGTGCTGTTAAGTTGCAGTCACTCATCTTTCCTGCTTCTATGAACTTCATCAGACTCCTTGCATGACTTTCTGTCACTATGTCTGCATATGTCAAAAAAATACTTTTTTGAAAACGGCAGGTGGTATGTGTTGGCATTTTAATAAGTATTAATTTATAGGGACTATTTCTCTGGAGCGTCATGGGGTTAAAAGTATAGTTCATCCAATAAATAAATAAAAAAATATGTACTCACCTTCATGTCATTCCAAACCCAAATACTGATCTTTTGTTCAGTTAAATTAATACAAAATTAGACATTTTCAAAGGAACAGGCTCATTAGAGTCAAATTGGGCTACACTTGTCACATTGTATATTTTGCTCATGTATATTCTAATGAACAAACCCATAAATTACCATACTGTTTCATTGTATGGAAAAAATATGAAAAGATAGTGAATGTTTACTGAGGTTAACATTTTCTTGAACATCTCCTTTTGTATTCCACAGAAGAAAGAATGTCATATGACCCTCATACAACATGAGAGTGAGTAAATTATCTCCCATTTTTGAGAGAACTATCATTGTAACAGTGTACCCAATCTTTTAACCCAATTAATGACACTGAAACTTATTAGATGTTTACTGAATTTTGTAGCTATGCATGTGGGGGGGGGGGGGGGGGTCTGTGTTTATTTTCCCATCTCTTTATCTGTGTATCACCAAAGATCAGGTCTATTCTCATTCTACATTTCTAAATCTCATTCTCATTCTACATCTCATTCTACAGAAGGCTGATTAAGAAAGGCAATTACAGAAGGTAAATAACTTTCCAAGATCACATGTGAGTTTACTCTAAAGGCTGGGACACGCACACACTCAGACACGCAGATACACACACCCGAGGGAACCCCATCCAGCCTTCCACCCCCACTAATTACCACCCGTTCTGTTTGTCTGCGATAAACCCAAGAGGCACCAGATTTTGGGTGAAAATAAATAAATAAGGAATTTAACTTTGCATTACAGACTTATTATATTCAGTTTACTATGCTTGGGGTTAGAGAATGGTTGAGACATTGATATTTATATGTGTGTGTGTGTGTTTATGTCTGTATTTACAAGCACGCTGCCTTGCATACTTATACAGGATTCTACCTAGTAGTTCTGATTAGTTTTTACCCAGTGTCTAGTGAATGACACCTTGGTTGTAAAGCAGATTTTAGAATCCCTTTCATTAACATTTCATTAGTATTCTGCTGTGTGCAGAAAGACAGACAGGAAGTTAATGGATGTTTTTGTGCAAGCTACTGATGATCCATGAAAGCCCCTAAACTTTGATAAAACTTTTTGTTAGTCTTAAGTATTAGAGTCTCTGGTTGCATCCCAATTTTGAAAAGCATCAAATATTCATGTTGACATTTTGATAAGATGATGTGTGATTGTTAAAATCAGTTCAGCTCAAGTAATCATTTCTCACGTAATCTCAAACAATCATGATTTAACTCAGGTTAAATTTTTTTTTAAATTTATTGCACTGATAAAAAAGTACCCTAAAATTGCCATGGTGGATGGAATGCCCCATTCCACATTTTGGCGGCTGGTAGGTCTCCACCACTCCAGACAGCCGGCAGCAAGCTCCTCCTCCCCTCGCAGATTGCAGCCATTCCTCCACGTCCAGGTGGCCGGCAGCAACTCCTCCGTCTGGTGTTTTGTTTGTGTTCAGCAGAAAAAAGAAAGTCATACACATCTGGGATGACAGGGTGAGTAAAAGATAACAGAACTCCAATTTTTGTGTGAAATATCCCTTTAAAGGAAGTGGCATTCTCATTCTGATAAGCATTTTAGTGGACAAGAATATTGGATACACCTGCAAGAGCAAGATGAGTCATTGATATTTTTGGTTCATTTCACCGTAAAAGAAATGTAAATTTTAATTCTGTATGGCACGTATTATGTTAACAGTGGAATATTTTTCCATTTTATTTTATCTCATGAAATATCTCTTATAACAAAAAAATGAAGTCCTAGCTCATCAATACTGTTGTATTTTGGAAGAACTAACTGTACACTCTTCTTGCCCTTTCCAAAAAATTTGCTGCATTGACTTTTTTGTCTGCAAGAAAAAATACAATAATGTTAATTATGAATTAATGCAAAGGTAATATGACAAGCATTCCAAATAAATTAATAAATACAATTATATAATTGATGCCACTATCTATAAAAATTCCCAAGGAGAAATTATATTAGTTAAATTCCATTGTAATGCAGAGTTGCCATATGACAACAAAGCAATTTTCCATTGTGGTACAGCATTACAGTACAGCAAATTGGCAATGTTCATATTTTCTAATTTTTCGTTAAAATATGTTAGAAAACAACAGTGTTAACAACAACATAAACAAAGTCTAATTACTGTAACTTATCAAATATGCAGCAAAATCATAATGTAGTATTAAATCAAAATGTGTTAAATAGAGGTATTATGGAGGACTTCAGCAGGTGTCTCCTCTGCAGGGCTGGATTGGTAATCTGGCATACCGTCATACCGTGGGTGATGGTGATCCACCATCACCCACCCCCCCTGCCAGGTAAAATCCCGGGCCGATTTCTCTTCCCACGCCAGCCCTGCTCTTCTGTAAATTGTCTTGAATAGAATAAACATAGGGCATTTGGCCAAAAAACAGAACTAATGGTTACTTTAAAGACTGCTCTTTTATTTACAACCATGCTTTATATTTATTCGTTTTTTTTTTTTTGTGAAAGAAAATAAATTGTTGCCATATGGTTGCACCATACAATAAATGCATTTACCATGTATCTATCAATGTTTTAGCAGTACACTAACAAATACTGTAGATGGAATCAAAGCTAACACACATGAACTAAAAGCTACAAAACGTCTAGGTTAAAGGGCTAGTTCACCCAAAAAATTAATTTCAGTCATTGTTTACACACCCCTATGTTGTTATACACCCACTTGACTTTATTTTATTTCAACACAAAGGGAGAAATTGTGAAAAAATGTTCTCAGTGATGTCATACAGTGTCGATTCATAGTGACCACATCTTCAAGCTTCAAAAGGATGCAAAATTATTAAGAAGTCTAATAAATTATTCCACGAGACACATGATTGTAATGAAAGCATACAATAAGGTTTTTGTGAGAAACAAACTTAAGTCTAATGTATTATTTAGTGAAAATGTTGACTGACCATTGCTCTCCTTTGCATGTTCATGAAACTGCAAGAGCAGTATCTGTTGCGAAAACAGAAGCGAAGCGAAAACTAATTTGTTGATCTAAAACAGGTCCACTGTCCACCACAGTGATAGAAACAACTGCACACAAGACAGAGAACAGAACTTACTAAATAAGTCTGATGAGTTTGTAGCCAGAGAATAGATGCATTTCTTTGCCCAGCCTCATTTGTTTGAAACAGATTACTCAATCAAACCGAGAGATAGAGGAGGCAGGACTGGCTTTTCTCTATTCTGAATGGGTGAGCAGTTGTGACAGACCTCCGATTGAAGAGAGCAATACCTCAGCGAAAACATTCAGGTATGACATTCTTGGCCAAAATCAAGTAGTTTTTAACTGGCTGTGATATGCTGGCTTCAATATACTGTTATGAGAATGTTTTTGGATTGGTACCAGTTCACAGCGGGTGGGGCTGCATGGCGCAATGACAAAAATAGAAAGCAAGTGATTGATAGAATGTACCGTCTCTCATAACGGCTGGTTAGGACAAAAACTCGCATTAACATATACCTTTTATCATGTGTCGTTTGCTGTCACGTTAAGACACGGTGTGACTGTAGCTGCCTTCAGCCTTCTCTGTCTGTCTCTCTCAGTTTGATTGAGAACTAAAAATAAATATGTCACGGTCTCTCGGTTTGTTCTATTATGCTTAAATTCTCTCCTTCATGTGTTTCAGGTGCCGCTGGCATGCAGAATCAGCGTATCCATGGAACCTTGAACAACTTTCAGCTGGCTGTTGGCACCTGCCCGTGTTTGTTTCCAGCCTATATTAACCCCACTCTGTTTGTGTTCATAGCTAGATTGTTGTTGTGTGTGGTTACTCATCTCGCTCTCTCTGTAGGTCCTGCTACGTGTTTTTTCCATTGGTTGCCAGTCTTAACTGCAGTGCCCGGATTGTGGTTACCATCCTGTTGGTTAATTCACCAGAAGATTCCTCATCGGTTTTCCCTGTACACTGCCATGGCGCACACATGCCTACAAACACACTCTCCATCTCCACACTGCAGTTGGTGCCGGGTTCCCTCACACTTCAACAGCTCAGCTGTGTTTGATTATTGTTATTAAATTCTGTTAACTTTGCCTCTGCTCTTGGATCTCTCATCTCATCCTTGACAAAATAAGGCTGGGCATATAAATGCATCTATTCTCCAACTACAAACTCAACTCATTATACATATATAGTAAGTTTTTTCTTTGGTTTGTGTGCAGCTGTGTTATGTTCTGTTGTTAATTTTGCAGTGGTGACCTGTTTTTAGATAAACAAAAAAGTTTTCTTTAACGCCCCATCTTGTGACAGATACTACTCTTGTGCAGTCTCATGAAAGCGCCGAGGAGAGCAACGGTTGGTCAACAGTTTCACTAAATAATGCATTATATTTTGGTTTGTTTCTCACCAAACCTTATCAAATCCTTTCACAACAACCATGAGTCTCATGGAATTATTTATTAGATTTCTGAATAATATTTTTGTGTGCTTTTGAAGCTTGAAGATGTGGTCATCATAAACTGCCATTGTATGACATCACAGCAATTTTTTTCAGAATTTCTCCTTTTCTGTTAAGATAAAAAAAGAGAGAAAGGAGATGGGGGGTTATAACAACACAGGGTTGAGTAAACAATGACTGAATTTTCATTTTGGGGTGAACTATTCCTTTAATGTTGTAACATCAATTCCCTGAAAGGAGGGAATGAAACGAAAGGTCAAGTGACCGACAAAAAGGGAACTTTCATCTTTTAAATTTCAAATTGGAAACCACCTGTTTGACCTGTAGATCTTGACAGAGCTGAACTTTTCAGCGTTTAGGGCTTTCAATATCATTCTTTATATTCTTCTAGTTTTCTGCATGAATATACAGGCATATATCCTCCTGCATGGTTGCGCGCACACACACGCACACACACACACACACACACACACACACACACTTGAAGATTGTTTTGGTTTCCCCTGATGACAAAGGCATGACTGCCACCAGTCTCTGACCTATATTTCAGCATTTATTTATGCTCCCTTTTTCCCTCTGTTTGTGTCTCGCTCAATCTCTTTCAGACTCGTCCATCTGTCCCTTTAGGAAATGCAATAAAGCCTAATAGGAAATATTGAAATTTAAAGCTTTGGCCATTAAATGGAGCTACTCGATTTGACAAAAATAGTCAAGGCTATTTTAAAGAACATTTGACAAAAAGGCGTTCTTTGTTTGACAGATTTTCACAAATTTTAAACAGAATTTGCCCATTTTGAAACAACATAGTCTACCACATGTGACATATAAGGGATCAAGTTCAGGATCTTGTATAAATTTTAACGACTTTATTTGCAGTGATGAACGACTAACTGAACATTACTCTGCTTTTTACACAGCTACATACGGAATAAAATAATTGTATATGAAATATTGATTCGAATTTTAAATATTAAGTGAATCAACCAACAATTGGATTACTTATTGTTGTCTCTGCACATTAAACTGGAATAGAAGAATTTTAACATTGAAAAAATTAGGTTGCCAGGGAGTCGCAAATTCAAATCCAGGTCATGCTGAGTGACTCCAGCCAGGTCTCCAAAGCAACCAAACTGGCCCAGTTGCTATGGTGGGTAGTCACATGGGGTCGCTATAATGTGGGGCACGTGGAGAATAGCATGGGCCTCCACACGCGCTATGTCTCCGTGGTATAGCGTTCAATAAGCCACGTGATAAGATGCATGGATTGACAGTCTCAGATGCGGAGGCAGCTGAGATTTGTCCTCCGCCACCCGGATTGAGGCAAGTCACTACGCCACCATGAGCGCACTGGGAATTTACATACAATGTAGTTTGTTTACTGTTGAAGAAAGGCTATAAAGCTTGCCAAAAATACAGAAATAATTGCCCAACACATCTATTTTATTCCAACTAAAATCACTTGAATACACTTCACATGGTAAATTGGAAATTCGTAATATGGAACTTTCCAGAAGGACTTGAAGGCAGCCAGTGAGTGAATAATATCAGAGTACTAATTATAAAGTGTTTCCATCTCTTATATGTTTAAGCAAAACATGCACACAAGAGGAATTATTTCTACCAGTGGAGAATAGGTCAGCATTCATTTAGTTTAGATGAGACAGAGGGGTTGTTAACAGACAATTACAGTGTTCTGGGAATGACTGTAACATTGGCCTGCCTGTTCTGATCAGTCCCAACAACCGAACGTCTTTGATCTCATTCTTAACTTATGTGGAGCATCAAAACTCTTCTAACCCACACAGATATACACACGTTTATCAAACATATGCTGAATATGGTGCATCAAAGTTAAACAGACATGGAGGAGAAGAAAGGAAGAGGGAGAGATGTCTGTATTTTTTTTTTACCTTTCCATCTTCTTTCATATCAAATCTTCTTTGAAAGATTTTTTGGTTAATTAGTACCGCTAGTCTTTTTGGCTAAAGCTAAGCATGCTATAGAGAGAGTGATAGACTGAATTGAGATTGTGGGTGGACAAATTGAATATAGACAGGAATAAAAAGCAAAAAACAGGACATCTGGGGGTGTTGTGGGTTGTAGGATTCTTATGAAATAGTGTAAATATAGGATACGTGTTGTAAAATGAGTATGGGATGTTAATGGCCACCCAAGCTCTGAAAAGAACAGTTCACCCAAAATGTTTTATTCTTTCATCATTTACTCACTGTCATGTTGTTTTAAACCTGTAAGACTTTATTTATTATGTGGAACACAAAAACTTTTTAAAGGGGACATGACATGCCTTTTTAATATTGAGGTTCATTGAGGTTCACTTACTGTATAAAATTAGTATTTTTTTGCACAAAAAAATTTCCCATCCTCATTCTGACCCTCTGTCAGAAACGCTCTGTTTTGCTGCTGCTACCTTTTTAAGACTTGACAGTAAACACCCACTGTTATGATTGGCTCTCTGCTCTTGGCTGACCTGCTCTCTTCATGCCATTTCACATTACTAGGCAGGGCTCCTAAAGTGATAAGGTAAAGTAGGTGTTGATGTGTTGTTGTGGAGGCAGTCAGATGCAAATGTTTACTACAGTGTGACATTACAATGTGGAGGAAGAGGATAATGAGTCGTTTTGGCAGCTCGGTTTCACCAAATGCCCTTTTTGCTGTGAGGAGGAAGTTTTGAGTTCTGAAGCTTACAGTATGTTTTTAAAATACAATGGCCACTCACTTATTTGTTAAAAGATCAATGAAAATTGTATTCCTCTTGTCTTGACCTCTTTAAAGAATATCCTGCCTACACTGGACATATAATGAAATTGAAAGGGGACTGGTACTGTCAAGTTCCAAAATAAAATAAAATAAATTGATGGCGGCATCAGACGCATTGAATCAGGTTTGACATTACTGTCATTTAGTCAAGAGACTCTTGAGATCTATTGTTTTTTTTTAAGTCAATGGCATCAATGCACCATTTTGGAAATTTTTGGAAATCTCATTCCCTCCATCAGGGAACAGAGGTTACAAACATAACCTAGACGTTCCCTGTCTGTCGCTCACTTCGACGTTGTGTCGAAGAAGCGACACTAGGGGTCCAATTTAAATCACGCCATGCGCTGAGCCGTGTACGTGTTCTGCTGACACAGGAGTGGGCAGGTATTTTACGTCCAAAGGTGACCATCTGTGTCAGACTGCACATACCCTTCCCCAATGCCCCATAAAAGTTGTTGGAATCCTTCTGGTTACCCTAAACAGGGGAACAAGGCGATGCTTGCCAACCCGGGAACGGGCCGAGCCTAGCTGGGCCTCTTTTCTCTCTATGTTTCTCTCCATAGAGCAAGAAACGGCTGGGGCCCTTACACGCATCGAGGTTTGCATTTTCTTTCACGGGGGAAAGACCCTGTGGAGACCACACCTGTCCAGGACTGGGGAGGTAAGAGTCATGAATACATCATAAGAAGAGCACCAATTTGCGAACAAGCACCACTTCAGGGCATAAAGTTGCTTGCTAGAGGGGGCTCTGGCTTGGTTAATCGTGTCTACGACAGCAGTTGGTAGACCAGCTAGATCTTCCGTGTCCCGTCCAGGGGCCAGACATGGAGGTTCCAGAGGTCTGGGTGCAGATGCCAGAGCGTGCCTCGTCTCTGTGAAAGAAGGTCTTTCCTCAGGGGAATACGCCAGAGAGGGGCTGTCGCGAGGAGTACGAGGTCCGAGAACCTGAGCCACTAGGGTAACTTGTTCCTCGTCCTCCCTGACCTTGCACAGCACCTGTGCAAGAAGGCTCACTGGGGGAAATGCGTACTTGTGCAGCCCCAAGGGCCAGCTGAGTGCCAGTTCGTCTGCCCCGAGGGGAGCCTGTGTTCAGGCATACCAGAACGGGCATTGAGAGGACTCTCAGGAGGCAAACAGGTCTACCTGGGCCTTGCCGAATCGTTCCCAAATGCACTGGGCAACACTGGGCAAGTGATGTCATAACAGCACGTCCGCTACTACATTGAGGTTGCCGGGGATGTGAGTGGCGCACAGTGACTTGAGTCGCTGCTGGCTCCAAAGGAGGAGACGACAGGTGAGTCGTGACATGTGACGGGAACGTACGCCGCCTTGGCGAATTATGTACGCTACCACGTTGGTGCTGTCTGACCTGATTAGGACATGTTTGTCTCGAACTAACGGGAGAAACTTCTGCAGGGCAAAGAAAACAGTCAGTTGTCAGCGCAGCGGCACACCAACTTGCCCCAACCCAAATTGCCCCAACCCAATTTGGAGGCGTCAGTCGTGACCAGAATGCATTGGGACACCTGTTGCAAGGGTACTCCTGCCCGCAGAAAGCAGAGGTCAGTCCAGGGTTTGAAAGTTTGGTGGCAGGCGGGGGTGACCACCAAACACTGCGTGCCATGGCACCATGCTCGTGACTAGATTCTGAAGCCAGTGCTGAAGCGGTCTCATATTCATCAACACCAGCGGTGCGACCGCCACAGAGGATGCATATGCCCCCAGAGTCTCTGGAAAAGTTTTAAGGGGACCGCTGTTCCCGGCCTGAAGGTGGCGAGGCATTCCAGCACCGACTGTGCACGCTCGTTGGTGAGACATGCTGACATTGAAAATGAGTCTAACTCCATGCCGAGAAAAGAGATGCTCTGAACCGGGGCGAGCTTGCTCTTTTCCCAGCTGACCTGAACCCCCAAACGGCTGAGGTGCCTGAGCACCTGGTCTCTGTGAGTGCATAGTAAATCTCGGGAGTGGGCCAGAATGAGCCAGAATGCGACTTTCGTTAAGATGCGGGACAGAGACATGCCGAAGGGGAGGACTTTGTACTGATACGCCTGGCCATCGAACACGAACCATAGGAAGGGTCTGTGTTGAGGCAGAATTGAGACGTGGAAGTACGCGTCCTTCAGGTTAGGGTTAGACCAATCTAGATGCCGGATTAAGTTAAGATGTGTTTTTGCATGAGCATTTTGAACGGGAGATTGTCCTTCTTCATCTCGGTTGGAGGGACAGGCTCTATCGCGTCTTTGAGTAAGAGAGTAGCGATTTCTGCGCTCAGGGATTTGGCATGCTCAACCGTGTACTGGGGTAAAGCGGACACCCACGAAGGGGGGCGGAGGACTGACAAACTGAATTGCGTAACCGAGTCGGATGGTCTGGGCCAGCCAGCGCAACGGGTTGTGAAGTGAAAGCCACGCATCCAAACTCCGTGCTAGGGGCACCAATGGGACGATTATTTTTGACGTACCCGGCGGGGCTTCGCAGCGGGATGGAGCAGGTAATACGGCATCGGGAGGCGAGGACGTGTCCCGAGGCTCTGGTGCTGAGAAAAGACTCGAAGCACTTACTTTGCTCCGCACACCCGGCAGGGGGCGGGTTAGTGACTGAGGAGGAGGTCCGGTGGCGGCATCCTCTAGACTCGTCAGAACCGGCCGGCCGGGGAACAGTCATGGGGCTGAAGGCGGAAGGTCCGCATCCAGCATGCCGGGACTGTTGAGATCTGGCAGCAGAGTGCCTTGAGAATGGCATTTGCGGGCCAGGTGACCCAGAGACAAAGCAAATAGCTCTGTTATTGAGAATGTGGGTGCCGCAGCCCCGTCTAGGTAAATTCAACAAAAGATTCTCCTCCCGGCCCTCCACCGGGGGACAGAGTGGTCTGCTTAACAGCTCCGGAGCTAACGTCTTGGTATCTGGGTTGATCGTCTCAGGAGCGCCTGGGAGCCTTCCGGGTCCTCAAGGGGGTCTGTGAGACGGGGGCGTCTGCATCCTATGGGGTGCTCGACGCAGGGCTGAGAGCTGGGCCCGGGTTGAGGCGGTGTTTCTTCGCCGCAGGAGGATGCCCTCAGCGAGCCGACGGGGCATGGCCCATGGCGGCAGGCTTGCGGCGGGGCAGGATGTGTGAAATGGCCTCCATATGTTTCTTCACCGTGGAGAACTGCTGGCCAAAGTCCTCGACGGTGTCGCCGAAGAGGCCGAACTGGGAGACAGGGGCGTTGAGGAAGCAAACTTTGTCGGTCTCACGCATCTTGACCAAGTTCAGCCACAGGTGACGTTTCTGGACCACAAGTGTGGCCATCACCTGCCCGAGTGACTGTGCTGTGACCTTCACGGCTCTGAGGGCAAGGTCGGTCGCTGAGTGCAGTTCCTGCAACACGTCGGGATCAGGGCTTTAAGTGCCTTGGCCTGGTGGACCTGCAGGAGGGCCATGGCATGCAGGGCAGAAGCGGCTTGTCTGGCGGCGCTGTAGGCTTTGGGCGACCCTGCCAAATGGTAGGGTTCCCGGGGCACAGGTGTAGCGCAACAGCCCTGTCCACCTGGGGAATCGCCGCGTACCTGTGGAGAGGCGTGCTTTCTGTTGAAAGCGAGCCGCGACCGCAACGTTGCCATGG
Source organism: Moxostoma hubbsi (assembly GCA_032164185.1). Lineage (NCBI taxonomy): Eukaryota > Metazoa > Chordata > Actinopteri > Cypriniformes > Catostomidae > Moxostoma > Moxostoma hubbsi. The sequence goes on along the minus strand of JAVLUX010000012.1, from coordinate 38,177,095 downwards.
TCATGCTCTCGCAGTGAAAGCATGAACCATCCACAAATGTTGCCTCAGTGTGATCGCTGCCCAGACACAGGAGACAACGCCTGTGGCCATCTGAAGCGGAGAGCACTCTACCATCCAGGAACAACACAGGGGCGGAAGGGCATCTTTAAAAAGACGTGTCCTGAAAAGGACGTTCAACGCCGCTGTGTATT